>OMLM01020019.1:0-25920 GCA_900302695.1 Helostoma temminkii | reverse complement strand
CCCCCCCCCCACGCATTAAGAAGCAGAGAGAGGTGTGACTTTAAGCCTCCTCTTCTCTATTCCCTGGAGCAAAAAGTCAGGGTCTGGGCTGAGGTGATAAGTGCACTGGGATACCATCCAACAAATACACATATACTGACACACAGAGAAAAAGTCAAACTACAAAATAGATACAGCTGTTTTGCTTCATTCATACAGTAATGACATCTCATGTGTATATAAATTTAATTTTGTTCAGGCACTCATTTGGAGAAGACCGCGCACACAGAGAAAGATGCTGACATCATAATTAAACAATACTTTTACAATGTGAGCTAATGTTACAGTGTCAGAGCTTCTGCAGTGTGACGGAGTGGCAGAGGAATGCATCCTCATACAGAATTCATGTGCATTCATACTTTATGTGCAGCAGTGTAGTGTTTAATTGGTAAACATCCCACAGCTGGAGGCCATTTATGGGTACACAGCATCATCCATGATTACCTAAAGTGACTCACAGTGTGCTCCTATGAAACATTGGCACATCCAGGGGCTGTACTTAAAAGTAATTTTATGGTGCTCTAAATTTAAAGCTGGAGCAGCTATTGAAGCTTGGAGATGGTTCTGAACTGGCGCCTGACCACCTTTCCCTTTTCTTACTAGAATAACGTCTGTTCTGGGATTTAATATTAAGGGATTTATCTTTGAGAGGACTAGTTTTGTTATTAGAAGACTGTCACTTCAATATAATCAACAGAAAACCTCACGTTACTAAAGCAATTTGACTAAAATGAGAAAAATATTTAGTAAAACCTGTACTGTGTGTGTTTCACTCACCAGTTTCTTCCTCTTGTCCTGCTCAGTCGGTGGCTCTTCATCGTCACTCAGCTTGGGCTCCTCAAAGTGGCTCATCAGCATGCAGCTGCAAACACAATAATATTCAACTCAATATTAATAACCACAAATAAATCTGCACAGTGGGAGACAATTTCTGAACAGGCAACAGGCACGCAAAAAAAGGCTGAACCCTCCGGCACTTTATAACAGCTCCGCCTGCTATTCATATTGGTTCATTTGCTTGCAAAGAGCATAACAAGAGAAAGCTTTTTTTTTACAGTTCTTTATCCTCGTTGCTTGATTGATTTTGTTAAGGGAGATAAGGTATAGTCTTGAACATCGCATTTTACTTTTATATTAATTGTATATTATACCAGAAATTCCAATTAAATCTACCTAAACAGAATAAAACTTAAAGAATAACATCCATAATATATTTTTCATTTTTACTCTAAAAAATGGTGACAACAAGGAAGGGGTCCTCATTGTGATCACAGAGTACAGAGAACTGTCACCACAATCTGCAGCATCCCTCTGCTTTATGGAATTTTAAAGCAGGTTTCAGCTCATTGTTTATTTGGCCCACAACAACTGTTTTTGTTCATCCACATTTTTACAGTTTTTCAGGCACAGCATGCAGCTGTTTCCACTTTAAAAATTCAGCTCAGCTCCAAACAACAGACACAGTTAGTGACTACATAGTTATTCAGGAGCTTAAAGGCCCGATATTTCCCCTAGGAGTCGACGTCCAAAAACAGAGCTAAAGAGCTAAGCCGTTTGCTGACAAGTTTTCCATATCACCTAAAAATGTGATAACTCAAAACTTGAAATCAGCCACTTTTAATTTTTATTTAATTAATATCAGTGTAAGTATTTCACAAACATGGCAGTAAAACAGACTTGTTTTTAGTTCTGTAAAAAACAAAGCAGTTTAAAGTTGCAGCAACAACATTTCTCATTCCTGTTTTCCTAGCAGTAAAGTGACATGTGATTGAATTTCTAAGGTAACATGCAGAAATGCCAACTGGCATTTCTTTTTTACTGAGTTTATATATGACTACATGGACTTTCAGTCTTACTCCACCCAAGAACAATTCTAAACCAACAGCAGGGGAATAAAAGAAGGGTATTGTGTAATTCCTAAATACAGACTGAAGATAACAGCACAGACTGCTGCCTTTCTCAGTTGATTGCACTTACAAACACTGATGAAAACAGAATCCACAATTATGTTTTTCCCTTTTATGAAGCGCAACAGGGAATCTAAGTAATTCAACACATCACTAACAAAATAAATAAATAAATAAAAACCCACAGACACACTTAAAAACACTTATTCTAACCTTTATACACAAGTTTTGTTCCACACTGACACATCTTGCTGAGTGTTTTTGATAGTAGGGAAAATGGTGTCTGAATGTAGGTTAACATCTTCTGAAGAAAAATGAGTACCATGCTGCTGGGAGAGGAGGCCGGAGAGAAGGGTGATGGGGCAGAGCAGATTACGAGGGCTGTGGTTAGCTTCTCCTTCCACAGAGAGCCGGTGCTTTCTGGGCCATTTCACAGGCTGTTCTTTATCAAGAGAAATCTGTCCTGTCTACGCTGCCACTCAGCCTCCATCAGCACACTGTCACTCACTGATCCGTGATTATGTGATGACTTTATATCACCATTTTTAAAATCTTTATACAAAGTTTGTCCTAGAACGATTCAAGCTTCATCTGCACTTGTAATGCTTCAAAACACAATTACATTTTCCAGTGAAAAGAATTACTGGAAGGTTTAAACAGTGTGATTTACAAGTTTTTGTTTTTCTTTGTTTCTCCTCATGTGTACTTACTCTTTAAAGGTGCCTGTTTCAGGATCCTCTGTCATTACATCATGCAGCGCCTCAACACAGATGTTGATGATGCCACAGAACTTGTCCTGGATCACACTAACACAGACAACACAACACAGGACATTAAGCATAAATTCAATAGGTTGGTGTTTGTGTGTGCATGTGTTTAAATTAGATATAGATATAAAGAGAGATGGGTATTTGTCCAAACAAGCAAATGGTCATTAAAACAGCACAGAGCAGGAATCTAGGTTAAACCCTGGCAACACTGAAAGTGATGAAGTGGCTGTCAAAAAATACATATGGCCATCCAGAAACAGGATACCTGTGCCATCCATCAACTGACATTAGAGAACACTTGTCCAGATTGTTCTGCTTTTATGCATTTCATCATTTCACCTTTGGCTTTTAGAATTAGCATACCTTCTGTGTGTGTAGCTAGCAGGAACGTTTTAGTTTAAAAAAATAGAGGTAAAGGTAGAAGGTAATCCAAAAAAAAGGTTAAGTGAAACATTTCTCTACTTCAAAAACATGTTTATATTGCACTCATCAAATATGATGAGATTTTTATTGTCTCAATCAGTTAGGCCTTTTGTGTTTACATGAAGCCTTGAGGTCTGGGGCTTTAATTTTTATCATAGCCACTGAGGATTTTTCCATAGAAAGGCTGTAGTTGTTGGCTCCCTGAACTTGAAATCTTTAAAATGTGCTGGCTTGGAACATCCAAGCTCCAAACTTTGACAGAACCAGCAGTCATTGATGAATAATTAGAGTCACTATCTTGAAAGCATGCAAAAGAACAGGGCTTGATGTTAATAGGAATAAAAAGCAGGAAGGGAAAGGAATACAAAGATGCAAAGAGTATGTGTGGTTATGGGCATGGATGGATGCATCGAAGGTCCTGTCAGTTCATGTAACTAGCTAGGTAGACCACAGGCAATTCTGTGTTAAGTTCACTGAGCATGATGTCTGGACATTAAATGGGAAAAACCAGCGAATGACGGACACACAACCAGCTACTAAATATAGGGTTAGACTCTTTTCTTATGCCTGTATTACTATGTCACTATGTACTACTGATGTATTCAGTATTCATTCTGTAAACACTATACATTTTCATTAATACATTCTTATTTTCTCCAGGCAACTGCAGTATGGAAGAAAAAAGGATTTAAGAGTAATAAATATAGACAATTTTTGACTGACTGAAATTTGTCTATGTGAATTTTAAATAGCTGTTCTGTTCAGTCAGTAATATACAGTACAAAATAGATCGTGGAACACCTTTGCCACCAATTTCCTCACAATAGTCTAAAATTGGCAGCCATAGCAACAGCTGGATGGAGGCATATTAAAGATCCCTTATCACACGTTAATACATGTCTGTCAATTCAAATTCTATCCAGCCCAACTCCTCTTCAGCGATTATTTTCTAATGGCTGACTAGTGCTGTTGCTTCGTGCATGTCATTCAAATCAAAGTCAGTGGAAACATGATCTGAAAGCTGACGGGCTGCACGCACACAAACAATTTACACCAACAAAGTGCACATGCGAATTAACTGTCTAAGTGCTACCTTCTGGATTTACACTTAACTATTCAACAACAACTGCTTTAGAAAGATTTAAAAACTCCTCACAGATGTCTGTTGCTTTAAATATACTGGATAACTGTTCCAGAGAACTGCTGCAGTGTTTTTATCCATAAAGCTCTTACATCTAAAAGGGATAATTTTTTACAAAATCCCTATTATTGCATAATTACGTTGCTCACTAACCAGGCTGAAAGAAATTAGATAAATAACCATGTGCCATATTCTTTATACTTAAGAGCAAGAGTTAGCTTTAGCACTCACTATTCTAATTGCATACTTAATGTTTCTTTTTATTTTTAATTACGCATTTAAATTAATTTTAAATAATTTACAATAATCTGAAATCATATAACAACTAAAAATGACAGAGGCAAATTTTTCCTTTTTGACCACATGCAGTGCCATGGTGTGCTATGTAATACGTTTTTGCACTGTATTACAGAGCACATCATTCTAAGATAATCATTCAGCTTTTTCTCAGATTTAATGGGTACACATTGTGAGTTCAAGGTTTTTATGGATGATACAAAAAAAGAAAAATCAGTAGAACAGTGCCCTGCTATTTTTTTTCATATTTTTCCTTCGTATGTAATTACATTTCATATGCGTATGCACTGAGTCATTATTGTGTTGAAAGGAGTTATCTGAGTAACTGAGACATAGCTGCCTGACTCTAGCCAATTTGTTTCACTCCAGAATGCTTCGTTAATCTTCTGATTTCACTGATTCAAGCCACCTTCTGCCAGATGCACATGGGACCCACTTACATTCAGTAAGACATACACCTTGACACTATTGCACCATGATGCTGGAGGTCAGCTTTTATCATGTCCTTCCACCATACAAACTTTCCTTCAGTTCGAAAAGGATTTTTTTTCTCTTTTAAACAGGCTACTAAGATTAACACCTGTGAACACATGAACAAGGTTTTTTTTTGGTGGTGCACACAACCATACTAAGCTACATAACAAGTATTTTTCTCCATTTACTGAATAACTGCTTTTAACACTGAACGTGCCTCTTATGTGAGCAGAATCAATAGTCATCTTGAAATATCACCACAATTCCCATATTTCTCATCACTTCTAAAGTGTCCAATATTTCTGTTCAGGCCATTTATGAAGATCTTTGTGGAATAAGCAACAGTTTAGCTCATTTTACAGCTTGTTTGATTTGCTCAATGGAAAGTCAAAGGCATGTAGGTTTGCATGAGAATAGAGCTTTTAATTTCTATACTTTTCTGGAAGAACAGACCATTGTTTATGTATGAAGACTTTTAGCCACATTTGTACAGATTGCATGTATTCCAGCTGAAACTGTTGCAAATGACTTTTAAATAAGCATCATTAATTACAATTCATGATGTTGAGCATCAGTGACTTTAGATCATTAGACTAGACCCTAAATAGCCTTGTGTGCTTTGGTGATGGAAGTGGTGAGTGCTCCAAGACTAAAGACTTTCCAACGGAAACAATGGAGCATGAAATTCACTAATAGGGAATATTTCGGTGATGGAACTGAAAAAATAAAGAATATTCAAATCTTCTGAACGTGGCACACCAACTTTGAGATGGAACTGTTAAAAAACATGATTAGATTAGATTAGATTAAACTTAGCATAGCAGATGCAGGCAATAAACATGTGCATATTGATTTATTGATGTTCTTGTTTTAGTTGAGTATTGGCATTTCTTAACAGGAGCTTAGCCATTGAAAAGCAAACTGTCACGATGATGAACTGGTACAGCAAAAAAGGCTGAACAAGAGGTTCTGATGACTAAAGCAGTCTTCTATGAAATTAACCTCAAGGCTCTGCATGTTAAATACAAAATGATACACACTGCATTCAGACTGCACAAAAAGAGTAGGAAGCGACCATAAGAAGCGAGAAAAGTAGGACAGCTGTAATGAATTTGATAAAGTGAAACTGTTCATCAATTTGATAAATTAATGTAGGCATATATGGCAAATACAGAATACATTCATTTGTGATGTTTACAAAATACTTTAAGTGATCAAAACCACAAGTAAGAGCAAGTAGCTACTGAGCACGAGTACACCACAACATACACTGTAGCAGATAATAAAGGATGCCTGTCTATGATTACATATCTTGATTGAAGAATACTGAGCTTTCCAAAATCTTGATAAAAACGTGTATCACCACATGTAGAGTTTATCATTAAATCCCTGGCAGTGTTTCCTTAGACCACTTAAAAAATAACCCACAGCAAGTGAAGAGAAGGAAAATATGTTTGACACACACAAAGGTGTAGATAACAGTGTAATGTATATCGACTGAGGCAAAATAATAATTATCTGTGTCACATTACGCTCAATGTTCAATCTCTAAATTATATAATATTAATTTAACTTGAGTAATTGTCTGATATTTTTGTTTGTATTGTTTTCCATGTTTGATAGTATTAGCAAACTGACACTTAAAGCATAATAATACAGATAATATAATAAGACTTTAGAAAAACCTTTTAACTGCCAAATTTTGATACACAGCTTAACTAAATTATGTGATCCTCTCTTATGTGACTTTATCGACAAAGTATGATCTTCATCATGCATAAAAACAGAGGGAAATGGGTAACATTATCATACTCTTGATGAAATGAGATTTAGCCTACGGTGCTGCTGAGTGCTGACCATCCGCATGTGACAGGGAAATAACAGATTGTTGACATGGTGAGAGATGCTGGCCCAGATGGTGCGGCCTCTCAGCAACAATATCCACAATAATTCAACTAGTAGTGATCACTTGTGGTTAAAGACACAAATAAGCACAAGTGGATGCACACATTTTACCCATGCAATACACTAACACAGTGAAAGGCTTCTTGTCTTTGGAAAAACTTGATTTTGAGATAAAAATCCATGTACCATTACAAAGGGGAAGCCATGACAAAAAAGATCAAATGTAAAGTTTGTGTTATTTTATGTAAAACTATATGTCAACACCTATCAACACTGGCAACTTTGAAGAGTATCCAAAAACTCCATGCTTACTTTAGATGCCGTGCAACTCTTAAGGTGAAACTAGTCAAGCTGCTGGTTTTGTGCAACATATGATAGCTGCTGGGTGAAAATCTGTCATCTTTATCAAACTTTACCAACAATTAATGTCCTCAAAGAGAAAATAATCCCACAAATTGTACAGTCTACAAGATACAGAGAGGAATAAATAATCTGAATAATCTTTTCACCTCCCACATATGTGTCCTTACAACAGCTGTGTTGACAGCTTGGGTGGTATACACTTCACCAGCTCAAAGCCTTGTGTCCACATAAATGAATAATAAATGTTTCTCACCTATTGTCAGATGGTAGGAGGGAAAGCAGAGCCAGAGCTGACAGTTTCCTCCTCTCAGGCTGGGTGATGTTGTCCATGCGGTCAACCCACATCTCTATCACACTGCCCAACAACTGGTCCATCTGATGAGGAGGGAGAGGGATGAAGGATGAAAGGTGGACAAGAGAGAGGGGAGGGAAGGAATGTTAGAAAACAGGAGGCAAATAATCGAGGAGCAATACAGCAGACAAATAAGTAATAAGAAAGAGACAACTCAAAATACAATGTACTGATTTACTTTAATGTTAAAGATGTGGTCATAAAAGTCAGCAAATCTGACCTTCTCTGTTTGTTTTGTCTTAATTATATCCTTGCATTGCCCTCTAGGCACTTTATAACAGAAGAGCATGATACAGTGGAGAGGCAGCCTTGAGATATAATGCTGGGCCTCACATTTAGTGTATGTTGTTTAGTGCAGCAAGGCTAAAAACAAGGCTAAATTAATTTAACTCTAGATCAGACAAAAACAACACAGACAAAATGTGAGGGCTTCGTAATAAAGACGGAAAAATCTAAACTATAGGGCCTTGGAAATGTTACCATTTGCAGTTCATTGGCTCATTACTTTCTGCCTTGTTCAGAATCATTCCCTTTTAACAGGCACTTTGCAGTTATGTCTCTCACAGACATTCAAAGAGACTGTGCTGAGAAGACACAAATGAAGGGCAGACATTGAACCGTACCTCCTGACCGCAATCAGAGGCCATTTGAGTGAGCAAAGAGGAGAAGAAACTGGAGTTCTGGAGCAGGACGCGGCCCATAATTCCCAGGTAGGTGGACATCACCACAGGATATCTCTGTTCAACACACATGCACACACTGTGAATACACAATCAGCAGATGACGAAACACCCACACATAACTGATTTTACATAAAGCACAGGCCATTAACCATGATGAGGAGGGAAAAAGACAGACCCACTGACACAGCAGAATCCTGGATAGGACGACCACAACCTTTAACTGAGTTAATCAATAAATTCACTTTATAGCCTCTATAAGAAATCATTTTATGTGACAGAAAAGGACAAAATGGAAGAACACACAAAACAGGAGCATTCTCATTTTAAGGAATTAAAACAATTTTTAATAAGGTTAAATATTTAAACATTCAGTAGATAATGACAGAAAATATTCAAATTGCGCCACAGGAAATATAACAGACACTTTTACAGGTTTTTCCAAAAATAAAGAGTGGACTCACCTCACCATCCACAATACCTCTGAAGACAGCTGGCAACAGGGGCTGGAACATGTGGGCTCCCAGTATGGGGCTAACTTTTAAAACTATCTCTACCACCTGCAGGAAGACAAAAACAGAGGGAATGAGGGACACGACTCATAGAACAGTAGCAAGGAGACAGGAAGGACTGAAAACTAAATAAGTGAACAAGAGGAAGTACACACAAAGTAGGTCAGACAAAGAATGATAACAGCAAAGTGTGGGAGGACATATGGCGGCAAAAATTAGTTTCTAGAAGCTTCACTTTAGAGAGAGACCTTCATGAAGGTTATGCAATTTAAAAACTTTAATTTAGTAATATGTAAAATGTGCCTGACCTGATGCACAATAATGAAAAGAATGACAATAATAATAATAATAATAATAATACAAGCCCAATTCTAAGAAAGCTGTGACGCTGGAAAAAATAAAAACTGAATTCAATGATTTGGAAATTTCATAAACCCATATTTTATTGACAAAAGAACATGAAAAATATATCAAATGTTCAAACTGAGGAAATTCATCATTTGAGAAGGTAAATTCACATGAAAATAGTTGACACAGAGGCAACAAAAGGCTGGAAGAGCTGGAGGAACATTTTGCAACTAATCTGGTTAATTGGCAACAGGTCAGTAACATGATGGGCATAAAAGGAGCATCTTAAAAAGTCAGAGTCTCTCAGAAGTAACGATGGGAAGAGGTTCATCAACATGTGAAAAAATGTTTGTCAAAATAATGTCCCTCAATGTAAAACTGTAAAGGCTTTGAATAAATCATCAGGTGAAATACATAACATTCAGAGAATCTGGAAAAATCTCTGTGCACAAGGGACAAGACCGAAACAATTTCGCTTTGAAAACCTTGACTGCAGCATCTTTCACACTAAAGAGGAGGGGGACCTTCATACTTGTTCAGTATACAGTCACTGTCGTAGTGTGCTCAGATCAAAAGCCTTCATCTATGATGTATGGGGGTGCATTAATGCCTATGGAATGGGCAGCTTGCACATCTGGAAAGGCATCGTCACTACTGAAAGATATATCCAGGTTTTAGACTAGATACTGTCACGGATACAGTGTAAGGTTTAGCACAGCTTCATAGCAGAAGACTCTGGGTGCTGAACTGGCCTACCTACAGACCAGACCTGTCACCAACTGAAAATACTGTGCACATCATGCAAGGTAAAATATGACAAATATGACCCAGGACACTTGAGCAGTTAAAATCCTGTATCAGGCAAGAATAGATCATCATTCCTCCTCCCAAACTCCAGCAGCCGGTCTTCTGAGTTCCAAGGTGTTTGCAGAAAGAAGATGGGATGCTACACTATGGTAAACATGACCCTGTCCCAACAGTTTTGAGACGTTTTGCTGCCATCAATTTTAAAATAACCTTTTTTCTTTTAAAAATCAAACTGGTACATTTTCTCAGTTTAAACATTTGATATGATGTCTGTGTTCTACTGTGAATAAAATATGGGTCCGTGATATTTGCAAATTTTTGTATTCTGTTTTACGTAGATTTTAGTGTCCTGACTTTTTTGAAATTGGGGTTATCTGTTATTGGGTATTATCAATAACAGTTATCTGCATGAGAAAATTCTTGTGGACAGGTGGCTACAGGAATGGGGAGTTGAACCACTGACTGCATGATTCATGGACAGCTGCTCTACCAGCTGACCACAGACACACCTCACAGCCTACATCATAAATCAAAACACTGATATTATAGAGGTATACATGTTGATACAACACTGTAATGTCAGAAATGGCATTATCATAAATTAAAGCCTCAGATAAGAACACTTAATTAAAAGGTCAGCGACTAAAAGCCTGGACAGACACAGACAGTAAGATGCTCATATGTGTCTCTACAACTTTATATGCATATGAACTTTTCAAAGAAAAGCACACTGATTGCTCTGATCCCTCTGCCAGCATGTCGTGAGCTGATTTGTGTCCAGGTGGTGTAGGTTGATAGGTTTATTGTCTGCTGGCTCTCCTTTCCTCAAAACAAAGGATTAGAATGAGCCAGATGTGCAATAATGCCACTGAGCTTTCTAAGCTAAAGCTCTAAGGTCTCATGGATATTCTGTGTACACATGCTACCCACACTGGGCAAATATCACACATTATTTTGATGTCCCTGTATAAATATAGCTGGCCAGACAGATATGAAGAGACTGCTGTCTGAAGCACCCTCTGTAATACGTAGCTGTAGCAACTCAAATAATTTACTGCTTGTGAGAATATCAAGGCTTGTCAAATCACAGGCAGCAGTGACTGGGTGTTTATGCGTATATGCAACAACAACAAACAACATTTTATGCAAAACAGACACAGTGATGGACCTTAAGAAGGATGAATGATAAAAGATATTTAGAGGAAAAAGAGAAGCGGTTTAGTGTTTGAAAGGAAGGGAGTGATCATACCTTGAGGACTTGGACTTGTCCCTCATTCGTGATGTCTTTTAGCAGATCACAGAAGGATCGACACAGTGACTCTGCATAGTTCTGGAAATACAAATATATGGTAGTAATCCTGTACATAATGCATGTGAATAGATGTCTTTGCTTTCACATATTTATGCGTTTCACTTTACATAAAGTGTGTTTTTAGGCAGTGTTAATTTTGACAGGAATTTTTAGTTTAGTCATTTCCTGAAAACTTCATTTATTTCAGTCACGTTTTAGTCATAGGTTGTCTTACATGACGCTTTAACAATTTGTAATGCGTACATAAATTATTCACAGCGAAGGTCAAGGCCGCTTGGGTCGAGGGCGACCACTCTGCCGACTGTGCCACAGCCAACATCGCATCCAATTATCATTCCATAATTGAGAACGCAACTGACTGACAGCGTGTGGATATTGGACAGATGATTAATGCAAAATTGGTTATCTTTGTACCAATTTGGAACTGGAGCTGACTACGCAAGTGTTTTAGCCATCTGACTCTGACAGTATCAACAAACAGTCTGCAAGTCTGACTGACAGTATAAACAGCTACAGCAAGGGTGAGGTTTAAAGTGAGCGATTAGAGCGATCAGCCAAAACAGCAACACAAAGTGGTTGTTTAATTTTAATGCTGGCTATGACTGACAGGTGTCAAAAAAGGTTGTTAAAAAACAAAACACCCTTCAGTGCTTTCAGATAGGGAGTGCAATCGATATTATCTGCCAAAAATAAGGCAATGATCTTGAGGAACAGAGAATCTGTCAACAAAAAAACCAAAAAAACATTGTAGTATTTTTTTACATTTCGTTTGTCATTACAATTTAGTCATTAAATAAACCTTCATCGAGGAATACTTGATATGTCACAATTTTGAGTGAACACTGTTTTTGGGTGTCTCACCTGCAGAAATTCTGTGGCAGACAAGTACACGTAGGCATTAACGATCTGAAAGCAGGTGCGCAGGTTCTCGGAGCTCAACTCTGAAACAGATAATGAGATGTTGATACATTTAACCAGACTTACACGACAAAACCATTTAATTCACGGATAGAAAGATATGTTAATACATTTTCCAGCTGGACAAGGCAGTGTAATGGTCTACCATACTTGGACAGATTAGGACAGATTTGAATTCGAATTCAAATTCATTCAATGCCAAAAAAAGTACGATGTACGACTTTGTTGGTGTTACAACAAGCTTTCCATGTGAGGGCATCCAATTTTGCTTTCACGCTCAGAAAGACTCCAATATGAAAAAGAAACAATATGGACTTATGGTTGGTATCATGGTTAAAAGAAAAAAACTGCTGGATAAGCTTTTTTTTTTTTTTTTAACACCGAGTTCATGATATATGATGCAACAAATGAACATTGCAGCAAGAGCTTCCCATGCATACAAGAAAGTTCAAGTGGCTCCTTATCTCCCAGCAGTAATGAGAGAGAGAATCTATTAACAGGAACTGCATATAAATTATTGAGCAAGCTGTTGGCTCTGAAACATCATTATCTCAGTATTAAATATTTTCTACTTTGTCTCTGATGTTTGTCTGGCCTTTCCAGTTTAAGTTCAGTTAACACAGTGAGTACTCAAAGATCAGAGCTGGCAAATACACTGATTTTCTGTACAGTGTATGTGAAGTACTTTTCTCATTCTGGTGCTTAAAAAATCACAACAAATGTGTTTCAATTTATACTTAACACCAGTAAGCAGAGCAAGAGGGTCCTAACATCTACCCATCCATCATTTTAGCCACTTTGCCTGTTGTAGGTTGTGGGACTGCTGCAGCCAATAACAGCTGTTATTGAGCAAGAGGCAGGGTACACCCATGACAGGTCACCACTCTGTCATAGGGCTGACATATAATGACAGACAACAATTCACACTCACATACCCCTATGGGTAATTTAGAGTCACCCACTACCCTAACTGCTTGTCTTTGGACTGTGGGGGGAAGCCAGGGTACACAGAAGGAAACCCACCCAACCACAGGTAGAGAAGAGAAAAAGTAGAAGCTAAATCAAAAAGGGATAAAAATGGCTGCAACCACAACAACAAACAAACTCAGGAAAACATTAATATAAAAGAGGCAATATGCTTTAACAAGGTCAGCAAATGTAACCTCTAAACCGATTCACTCTAAAAGAGTTAATCATGAAGCATTTTGAAAAATGCCCTCAAGCTAACACTACAAAAGACATAACAGTTCGGACCACTTGCAATTATACACTGAAGGATGGAGTGAAAAAAAGTGACTTTTGGCCGGTCAGTTGTGTAACTCTGAGTTATTTGTCCCTCAGGAATACAATACAATGTTGTGTCCAATTCAGACTGCTAAGTATGTTCATATGCTCACTTGTGCAAATGTGTTGAGAAGGAGAGATAGCTGCTATAAGTCAGCCAGTTTCTAAAGAGCTTTTATTATGGTCCTTTTTGACTGACTAATTATTATAAATACTGTGTCTTCCAACTGGCTGTTTCGAAAGGTAGTTATTAAGAATTTGCATTATTCATGACACCAACACACCAACTGGTTTGAGGTGTGGACTACAGCCAATCTGAACAGTTCTTAACGAATAATGCAAATTTTCTGACACTGCAAGTTTACCTTGAGTAACAGCTGCAGCTGGTGCATATTATAGTCAACCCTGGTCCTCAAGGCACACTATCCTGCTTGCTTTCCAACTATCCCTGCACGGCTGAACACACGTGATCCAGGTAATGAGCAGTGGCTAGGACAGCGTTAGTTGGAAAACAAGCAGGACAATATTGTCTGTTAAAGCTGCATAGAAAGGGTTGTGTGAAGTCTACACAAAGTAAAGTAGCAGCTGTTGAATCTTGAGTGAAAAGGGTGCATTGAAAAAAACATGCTCTTATTTTATAACTCTGAAAAAATTCCTTAGTGGCATTGTCAGTTATTTCCAGAGTACAGAGTTCACATTGGCAGCAATGTAAGGCTGTACAGCTGCGTGTTATTTTTCACCACGTCATGTGTCTCCCTCCAAAGTGGGACTGTCTGAATTTTAATATTCATACAAACCCTAAAGCACATCAAGGAGTTTTCTCATCCCAGTTTGTATGGGATAAGAGTAGATGTCAGTGGTCCCGTCTGTCCCAGCTGGTTGGTACAGTTTATATTAATGTGGATGTATGCAGTATGCTTTCTCTGGCCATCTGCTGGCCACAGTAAAGTAATGAAGATAATGTATGCAGCCATCTGTTATCAATGAAGGTACACAATGTATTTAAGAAGCCTATTTAGTCAACACATCAGCCTGTATCAGTATTCACTACTACAAAATTGTGGAGCAATATTACGCAAAGCATTTACTGTGCAGGGAAGTTATGTGAGCACTGATAAAGAGAAAACAATCAATAATTTATTTCAAAACCAAAGCAGCAACAAACGTGTGCAACTGCAAGAATAAGCAGAAACAATAAAGCGTGACGGGCAAACCCAGCAAAGCAGCAGTAGAACAACTGCTCTAGTGCTACTACTGTGAAGTATACTCTAGCAAGGTTGAAGGAATTTAGAGCATTGTGGGGAAAAAAGACCATATTTTCTATGGTCAGCACAGGCCATTCATTTTTCTAAGGAATAAAGTAAAGGCTACAGCACAAATGACGATGAATGGGTTTATTTACATAAACACACACAAGAACTACTAAAAGTAGAGCATCAGTTAAACCATGTGAACCACAACAAAAGAAGAAATGGTACAAAGCCACAAGAAAAACACAAAATCAAATAGAAAATCATCTAAATACATATACAACATATGCAGTATAGCTATGCACTGCTGTTTCATGCACTGGCCAGACGTAGCGGTGGCATTTCATCTCAAAGAGCTCTAAAAACATGCAAGGAAGAGACAGAAGTATCAGAGAGCAGGCAAGGGGTAAGGGTTAATCTAGTACTGAAGCATAACCTTGGGATTAAGAGCCCTGGTAGAAAATCTCATAGTAGTAGTGACTGTGACGTGAAGAAGCAGCATTTGTCTGCTAGCAATATACTGTACCAGCTTTGAGAAGGAAAAAAGGTTTACCACCATAGATTCTACACAAGAGAATAGTTTTGAAAGTTTTGAAAAGAACTGTGTGGGCTTCACTTGATGACTATAGCAAGAGTAAGTCTAATCACTACTTTTGACTTTTTGGTTTATCCCATTTGGCAAAGTATGTGCCACAGGCTAGTGCTGCCCTAGTTTGTGAGTCTGTACTATTTCACTATTTGTACCTGGATCTTTTGACTATGTTCATGCTTTGTGCTCATATTTAGATAAGATAATAAGAGATAAGATAAACTTTATTGTCATTGCAACATCGTACAACGAGATTAAGGTGCCAAACAGCATTCCTTTTACTGAATTTGTGTATATTTTTCAGTTCAACAAATGCTACTGCAGGCTTGTATCATCAACATGGTAGAATGTATTGTAGTATCAACTGTAAAAACTTAAACAGCATAAGATATAACCTTTAGGAGTTTTTGCTTAATTTCTGTGTATAAAGAAATTACCGATTAAAATGATGAAGGTTACAGGAATCTTTGTTCTTCACACAGCAAAGAGATAACACACATACACACTAATTGGACAGACTGACCTTAATAGTAAGTGAATGTCTAAAAGGTTAAACACAATAGGAATTCACAATGGGAAAATGGTTCCTTAACAAGGACACAGTATATTAATCAAAAGAAGTATACTACACTGTAATATCTAAAACCTTGAACCCTTAAATAACACTTCATAGGTCAACCCACTCCAGACAATTTAAAAGTCATCGAAATTGCACACAACAAAATATGTAGCTCTGATTCTGACTTTTAATCTTTAAAAAAATGATTCTGGTAATTTCTGTTGACAAACATAACCCCCAGACAGAAAAGTGCGAAACTAATACCAACATGAAGCAAAGAGCAACCTGTTCTCTGCACTGCGCCGGTGGAAATATTGTCAGCCGTTTTATTGCATCTGAGCGAGGTAACATGATTGCACACAAAACTACTTCATCTTATATTAGAAAGTAAAGTTACTCTAGATGTGCTACTTGCTTTTATTGCAAAGGCAAAAAGGGAAGCAAATACATGCTTTTGACAGATTTCCCATCCCAGTCCCTGTAAATTGTTACCACAACAAACACCGTCATTACTTGCCTTGCTGATAAGCTGTGCACACACAGTACAGTAGTAATATCCTCTGAAAGAGAGTTCTGTATAAATATCAATACAAGAAGGAGAGGTATAAGTATTCATATAAAGAGGGAAAAAAATGAATTGAATTCTCATTCTGGGTTGGAGGTAGGTCATCCAGCTCAAAGCACTGAGGCCTGGACTTGGTAAGACTTTCATCATCTCTATCCCTCACTATTGCAAATGAACCTGAGGCACTCAAAGTGTCCATGTATGAATACAAACAGTCTGACAAAATGACACTGCATCTGGTTATTGTATGTAAATTCACTTCCGTGTGCACAAAACATCCCCACACTTTTTCCAAGTGACACTTGGTTCAGCTCACCTTTTGTGTCTGATTTTTTCTGACACTATGACAGCCCGACAAATACTTGTATTATTGTTCAAGAATCACTGTAGCTGTCCTTTCTATTTTCACAATAAAATACAGTGAATAGACAGTTACAATACAATGAATAAAAAAGTGATCCTCAATTTAATTCAGATTTAATTTTTTAATTTCCTGATCATCCATAAATTAAATACAGTAAAATCACACAACGCAATAATAAAACTTTTGTTCTCTGTTATGCTTATTTTTTACTGAAACTGCTTTAGTTACATTTGTGTATGACTGAATTATAATAATACATTTTAATTTTGTTCTGCCATATTAGAATCCCTTCATGAATATTAGTCTAAAAGAGAGAAGGATTGTTTGCCAAACCAATACCACACACGCAATTAAATTTTCACAAAGACACAGCATGTGAGGACACAAGTGGCCTCTCTACCCACACACACCGTCACACACTGACTCGTTTGCTATAATCAAATAGTCACAAAAACAGCTGCTAAAACACTGATTATGCTTCAGTCAGAACATCCTTCGTAGCCCTGGGCATATGCTGCACAATCCTCTTTAGTTATCAACATTAACAGGAAAATGAACCTCACATCTGAGCGTGATAACAGCCTTTCAAGCGTCTCTAATTGTTGTTAAGGACAGCGCAAAAAATTTGGTCAGTTCCCAAACTAATTTTTGCTTTACAGTTTGTGATGAGCACATCACATATTGAGCAGCGGCACCGTGTGCCAAAATTTGTACTGATTTGTTGCAAGGACAAACAAGGTTCATTGGGATCATTCAGGCTAGGGAGCTGCACAAAGTTTCTGTTTGAATAAGGGCTTAGATTAGAAGAAATAAGCATAACAAAAAATGAAAATGTGACCATTGTATTTTCTATTTATTTCTTTTAAATTTAAGTAAACATCTAAACAAAAGTCAAACTGCAGTTTCACTGTAAAGTGCATATTTTTTATGCATAGCTACTCTAATAAAAAAAAAAAAAAACTCTTTTTAAATGAGTCTTTTCTTAGTGAAAAAGCACCTCTGGAACCCTTGAGAGATTGCTTACTTTGCCAGATTTTATAGTGCACAAAGGCAAGCAATGAAAAACAACATGACCAACAGAAGCCTTTGAGTAGGTTTTTGAAAAGTCATGAATGAGTAATCATGCTTCAAAGAAGCAAAGAGAAGAAAAAAAAAGGCTCAGCAAGAGATTAAATGAAGTGGTAAAAACTCTACTTTACAGGGAAACCCTCATGCATGAGATGACAGCAATGATGAGAAAACCAAGCAATGAGCCCAGAAAAAATGTGAAACATCTCACTTTAGTTGATGCATTAAGCGGCTCAAGGCTGAAAAGAGCTGTAAAGAACTAAAAGCTAGTGATCTTGAATCATTCTTTAAGATCAAACTTTAAGAATACTGACAGAAAAATCAATACTCACAACTATAACAAATGATGGAACACACGCACACACTACAGCCAACACTTATGCGTGGGCTTAAAAGTATTATTACAACTGGCTGCTGAATACAAACTGCAGATTCAATAATAAGTAAAAGAAGCAGTCATTCGAATATTTGCAAATTCATTCAGGATATGTTTAGGGTACAGCCCAGACCTGAGTACAACCCAGACTGACAAAGCCATGAACAATCTTCTGTGTGCAAACAACGACAATATAACAACTTAAGCTGAATAACACATGCAGCTAAAATCCTTCCAAGTAAGGTTCAAACAATATTAGGACATCAGATATACACACACAACTATATGGACAGTTCAGTTATAGGAAAGCTGTAAAAAGAGAAGACAGTGTGGATTTCACTCACCCTTTCTGAAATGGGCCATACATGGTCAGTTAACTGCTTGTCAGTCAAGTGTCCAAATACTACTGACTCTACTCTGATCACATCTTAATTATTTTATTTCAAATCAATTTAGGTTGCGTATAAAGGCAAAAACCATAAAAATTCTGTCATTCCTCAAATACTGCCAGACCCAACCGCATTACATAGTTTTAAATGATATATTTGTCATTGCTGCATTAGCTGTGGCCAAATATGAGATAGCTGTATTCAAAGGCATTACTACTACTTGAAAAGTAAATTAGCTGCTAGGATGAAGTTAACTGCGAGACTATGTTCTAAGGGACGGTAGTGATGCCCTTACAGAGCTGATTATTAATCCCTGTGTGAATGCTTTGACATGTCTTTGGCTGAACTAAACTAACTGATATGTTTGTTAAACCATATTTGCACTGCCCAGTTATTACTTTAAAGCCACTTCAGCAATATTACAGTTCTGATTAGAGAAAAAATAACCTCTCAGCCATTTATTATATAAAATTCTCTCTCTAAAGTAAATATAAGGTGTCTTTCCCTGGATGGCATTTCCTGCGAAATGGCTAAATGTTGAGTTCTGAACAGATATTGAGAAAAATAGGAAAGTTAAATGAAAATGAATGGACACGTCAGCGCTACCACTTGCTCACACTTATCAGTGTAATGCAAGGATACAAGGAAATAACAACAAGAAAAGGCAGCAAAAAAACTTTGCTACTTACTCTCCATCATCACTAGTCAGTGCACCACACACAGCTGAAATGTGTCCTAGTTCAGAGCATGGTGGCAGTGATACAGAGCGCAGTGCTAGTCTAACAATTTAGCCAAGGCAAGTCTCTTGACATTCTAATTAGGGAATTTGCTGCTCCAGTTTAGCAGTGATGGAGCGGGGCTCTTTATCAGGCAGGCCAGGCCACATACCTGGCAAGCTGTGACACCATACCAAGCCAGCCTCTCTCAGTAGCCCACATCCCTCCACTGCTCTTCATGGCCTGAATAAATGAGCCACAGGATGTTGTAGTGGAAAAGAGCCAAAGATAATGACTGGCCAAACTTTGACAAAACAGACAAGTAATAAACAGAATCCAACTTAAAAGTCAATGTATGTAAATAAATGTAGTGAGTTTAGGAATATGTAAAATGTCCCTATGCTTATTTTGTGTTCAGAGATTTAAAAGGATGCGTTTTTTAAAACTAGGTGCAAATTTATTCTGACCTGTGACCGTGCTTCTGAGATCTCACCTTTCATCAAAACTCTGAGGTTTTCTCTTAAAGATCTGCATTGACAACCTAATAACTTTTAGTGAGACTAGTCTGCTTTAAATGTGCTCATGCAAGCTTAACAAAGGTGTGTTTTTCACAATAACAAGAGAAACAGAGACACAGGGAGAGTAAACAAGGGGTGAAGAGCACACAAAGCACTGACAGGTCACTGTAATTTCAAAGTCTTAGGAACTGGGCTATTTAATTAATTAACACAGCAGCACACACAGCCCCTTAAGGACTAAAATAGCGGCACACATGCAAATGTTTGAAGTCACAAATGCTTCAAAGGTGAAAACCCTTTAATGGTGGCAATGTATTCTGTTAATAAAGGGAGTAATATATGCATATATGCATCTATTACTGACAGCATTACACCACACACCTACACAGTTTCTTTGAAGAGGGTTGGGTTCATTCCAGCTTCTCCGCAATTGTTGAAATGTGGAGAAGTCATGTGTGACAGAAATAAAAGGTAGTCTGAAATCTGACGACTGCGGCTCAAAGATCAATCCTGAACTTGGAAATACTGGGAATCAACTGTAATTGCATCATGATCATGTGGTGTGGTTGATAGTTCAGAAAACTGCTATCAACCACATCACATGATCCTAAACAGCAGATGCAATTAGAAAAATTCTGAAGTTAACATTACACTGGCAAGCATTAAGCAAGCATGATTTTAAAGCATGTACATTACAATGCCACTTGGCCTGAGCTCTAATTTTTTCCTTAGCAAATGTACAAATTGGTTTGCACAATAACACAAATGCTTAGTAAATGGGCAAAATACCTCCACAATGCATTTTTCTGCCATTTTGTGTTTTGACTAATGGAATGCTGTTAGCTTGTACCTCAAGAGATGTGAAAGCTTTTCTTTTTCTTTGCTTTAATGTATCTGTCATACCCAGTAAAAAGCAGCACTCATCTCCACTGAACCAAATATTTAAAAAAGACAGAAACATGACAAGTAATTATACTTAACAGAAAATGATAAGAGTAAGCAAAACCAGGTCACAGATTGATCGTATTTCAATGTAATGTAAACCAGGATGGACACTGGACAAACAGAATATGTGGAGAAATATTTAGTCTCTGTAGGAATGATTGATGAGGAAGAATTGATATTTATTTTACAGCATGGCAGCCATAACACATTAGGCTGTTGCTAAAAGACCTGCCAATTATTTCCTAAAATAACTGTAAAGAGACAGTTACAAAAATTTCCATGGCCAACACTGAACATTTTTTGAGCCCAATTTAATATAATCAAAGATCTTGTTTGTACAGGAGATTAAAATACATACAGTTTCAATTAATCCAGTTTACTATAATGTAAGACCACAAAAAACAGGAAATTCTCTTATTTGAGGATGTTTTGTTTTGCTTGCAAACAACTAACCAATTACCTAAACAACTATCAGCTAATTTCTGACTAATCATCACAGACATAATTTGCTACCATATCTGCTGAACTTTATATCGGGTAGATCTGACAAAATATTATAAATTCTGAATGTAAATTAGATGCATATGCCCATCCAAGCTTCAATTAAAAATAATTAATCTTTTCTACATTTCCTTCTCTCATTGATTCGGTGCTGTCTGTCTTTCATTTCTCTGTCCTTGAATATTACACACTTTTGTCACCATCACACTCCCTCTCTGCTTCTTCAATCCGTCCTCAGAGACACTTACAACAGTAATACAGCAGCTGATCAATGTGCAGTAATTAACTGACTGATCCTCATCAATCATGTTGAGGCAATGAGGACTGACACTATCTGTAAAGCTGTAACACTTATTAAGTTCTGGTTCCAGTGTCGTGCATGGATTTATGCAGATGCTTCTCAACTGCAGTAGTTTTTGTCAGTTCCCTGCCTCCTTTGTGTTTGATTAACTACCAGTAATTCAAAGATGCAACTTTACTTTGTTCTGCTTTGTTTAAAAAAAGTTTTTTCTTTCCTGTTGTGGTTCATTGCTCCGGTTTACCTTTTGTGGTCAGCACTAGGTGGGTAAAAAAGGCCTCCCTTATCTTCATCCATCCATGTCCAAGTTCCCTCAGAGCACACCTCCAACGTATAACCTCTCTTTTCCTATTACTCTCTCCACATTAATTATTCTACCATAATGTCTTAAATCATTCATATTTATCCACTACCTCCTTGTTATGTTTCACCCATCTGTCCCTTTTCTTGATCTCGGTTAAGTCCTCCCTCCTCTATTTCATTCATCCATGACCGTCTTCCTGAGTCCTTTGCTCTGCTTTGTCCCATGGAAAGCGATCAAATGCTCCAGTAAGCCAATCAGTCTATACTAGTGTTTTTATTAGTCTGACTCACTCGTTATCTGCAGAAGCACTAAATCAACACTGTTCGTCATTATGGTGAATGCAGTGCGCACACACACACCTCCACACAGAAAATCAAGTGAGGTGTCCCAATACTCGAGGCCTGTGATAAATCATCCAGCCAATTCCTTTCAATCGGCCACTACTCACAGCTGCCTACAGACCCAGAGTAGAGGCCCTGATGCCTTGGGACTGCTGCAAAGCCACAACTGTAATCTTTACAAGCTGCAAAAGCCTGAGGTGAAAGAAACTGAAAATTAAGTCCTTGTCCATGAATTACATCAGATTTCTTTCCCCCATTCTCTCAGTTTAATTATCTTAGTATTAGATCAAATAATGTTGGATTGTTCTTTTAAATTATGTTTTTTCTGTGTCTCTTTTCTAAAACACACACACACACAGATTTTTTCTCAAATTTTACAGGAAGCCATTATTTGACCTTATGCTAATCAAACCATCCAAAATGCATCATCGGTGCATCACTCCTTATGTTGCTGTGATACCGTCCTTTCTGTCCACTAATTCAATTTATATGTTAATACAAACTGCCATGAAGTTGCTCAAGAGGGAACAAATATAAAACTCATTTGTATACATTTGTGACAAGTGTAAACGCATGCATGTAGCCAGAGAGACCGGAAAAAAGGAAATATCTCACCCAGCAAAGCTGACATATTCTGGAAAATTCTGAGCAGCTCTGGGGTAATGGCTGGGCTGTTCTCCAAAGTCACCAACCTGCATGATGACAGGGGAAGGAATGAAAAGAGCAGGGAGAGGGAGATGTAGAAAGAAAAAGAGAGAGAGAGAGAGAGAGAGAGAGAGAGTGCAAAGTAGAGTTTAAAACAGAAAATGGGGTTGTGAGAAAAAAGTGAATACCATTTATTTACAATAAAGATGGCAAAAGAAAATGGGAAGAGAAATACATAAGAACAAATTACAGAGAAGTGAGTCCCAAATGTAGAAAAACAATACATTGAAATTACAGTGAAAAAAAAAGGGAGGGGGCTTATATAAAGGCAGAGGGAGACAATGTGACATATTTTCTTCTAAAATAATAAAAATCAACTTGAATTTTGATGATTTTGTTCATTGTTTTGAGCATTTTTACATTACTGTACATAACAGGACAGCATCAGTTTTAATGAAATTAGGATTTTTATAAACCCATTTATATACAAATAATGAGATGGTCTAGACAAGACATTACATTTCTGATGAAAATGAGAAATGATTTTGCAGTTGAAAACTACTCTACTCATATAGCAGGATTACGAAGGTAATTTATTCAGTAAGATCTATTAATTTCTAGCACTTTAATTATATTTCAGAACACCAGGTAAAGGCTGGCAGATTTCACCTACAGCTACTCAAGATGAGTAATGAATGACTGGATGCATGCTCTACAGACTAATAGAAAAACAAACAAACAAGATAGACAGATACTGAAGAGGACAGAGACGGACCAGCTGATTAAAGATGAAAGCAAGTGAAAATGACTGACTTTGTAAACAAAGCAAACAAATATTTAGGGCTCGGCTGTTTATCAGGTAGGATAAACAACAGGACAGGGACATAAGACAGCAGCTGTGTTCGACAAGCATACACAACATGCTGAACAGTGCAGCTCTCAGGGAAAAAAAGAGATTAAGAGGGGCATTAAAAAGCAAATAGGTGATAGGAGGAAGAAACGAAACTGGAAATTTCTTTTCTACAAAATGTTCTGCATATACAGTAAAGAAGAGAGAAAACTGTCTTTGAGCAGCTTCTTGAAAAGTGGCTGATGCCCAAAACAACATGAAGGCAGGATCCTGAGCCACATAAATCATCGTCACCACCCATCCTCATGAGTGAATTGAGCATCGGATGAAAGGGAATAAGAAGACAGCTACAGTCATAAGGTGCAGGAGTAGGTGTGTATGCAAGTGTGCTCTAAAGTGTGAGGGAGGAAATGAGATTACTAAGTGCTTCATAAATGTATGCCTCAGGGAGTTGTTTTGTAAAACTCAAATATTAGTAGGGCTGGTGTGACGCATCAGCGTATTGGATTACGTAAATACGTCTGTGTGCATGCAATGCATCACAGTGTTTACATTCATCCCAAATCCAGCCCCCACTTCCCATCATGATGAAAATGCATCTATCTGAAAAAACATTAAACAGCATCTTTAAGGCTATGGGTTTCTTTAAACAGACCAAATATAATGGTGCCCCTGGCTGCACCTGCCCAACAATGGCAGACTATAGTAATTAAGACTTTCATAATTCATTTCTTAAATGCTGAATAGCTTTTTCTGATGGATAGTATCATAAGATGAAACTTTTAAATAGTTCTTTCATTCATTTATTTTTTGTTAAAATAAGTGAGAAATACATTAGTCTTTCTGACAGTAGTCAGGGTTATTTCTTTTTTTGATAATTTAGTCAAATGATTAATTAATCACCTAATAAAAATGTATACTTTTCTTTATGTTGATCAGTAGATTACAGAACAATAAAAAAACACATATTAATCGATAAAAAAAATTGTTAGGTGCAGCCATGAATATTATTATATTGTGAGTGTGTGTTCATACCAAAGCTCCAGTCCATCCTCCAGTAAATATACATGAGGTGGCTGAGAAACATCGGTGCTCAGCTGGATGACAGGAAGAAGAAAAGGGTACAGGTTCTTACTCTCTGCCCCCAGGCCCTGTGAGAACATACAGATACAGAAAGTCAGTGCCAACTTAGGAAAACCAAACAATAAAGGGGCTTCAAATCTGGCCTTTATGTGCTTTAACAAAATAGGTGTTTCTTACAAAGTGAAGCAGGACAGTTGCATACAAAAGATCAAAATACCAATTCAACCTTTCCAAGGAATTGAAACCGTTGGAGGGCACTAGCACTTTCTAAATGTCTATGATTAAACAATTATTAAATAATTGTCATTGATAAAAAAAATTTATAAGTTAGAAGTATATCAACTGACAAGACAGAAGACAAGAACACGAGGGGTAATTGTGAGAAAATGTACCATTAGCTCTAGTAACACATAGGTGATCTGTTAATTTCGAATGAGATAGAGATACATGCACTTGCTGACTGCTAGTAAATGTGCATCTTATGATAAAACGTTAAGGTGCAGCTGAACAACAAGTTTTCAGCACTAATGTTGCTGATCTACCAAGAAAACTGTGTGACTGACAGGAGAAGCAAACATGATGGAGGCAGTCATATTTAAATTCCACCACAGAGTGTTAGGATAATAACCATGCATACAGTTAGGTCCAGAATAATTTGCCATTCGCCATAATTCGCCAGACCAGCTGTGTGAGGTGGTCCTGTCCATATTTAATATGAGCCTCAGACTGGAGAAAGTACCAGTTCTCTGGAGGACTTCCTGCCTGGTTCCGGTTCCAAAAGTTTGCAGCACGGGGGCACCTCAAGGGACTGTGCTCTCCCCTTTCCTGTTCACACTGTACACATCTGACTTTAAATACAACTCCCACCACTGTCACCTACAGAAGTTCTCAGATGACAGTGTCATTGTTGGCTGTGTATCGGGGGGGACGAGCAGGAGTACAGGGGGGTCATCTCTGACTTTGTGGGCTGGTGTGAAAATAACCACCTGATACTAAACACCAGCCCACAAAGTCAGAGATGACCCCC
>OMLM01020018.1:14302-24717 GCA_900302695.1 Helostoma temminkii | reverse complement strand
TTATCTATTATGGCGCTTATTTTACTCCAGAAACTTGCGGAATGACCGTGCCACGCCAACAGAAATAGCCTCCTACTACCAACACTACGTTTCCCAGATGTCCCTGGAGCAGAGCTTCGCCTGTGGCACCACTGTCACCTCGGTAACCAGGCAGCCCGGCAGCAAGGACGGGTCGCCGCCCTGCTGGAGAGTGACGGGGCTGCAGCGCAGAGAGGGGGAAGAGCTGGCAGGTACATTCGGTTTCGGTTTTGTTTAAAATGGTTAAAATCAGTAGTGGTAGTGATGAATCTACTGAGAATCATCACCTGAATGTGCAGTTTCCTCAGCATTACAGTGGGCTTTACTGTAAATTCATTCTCAGTTCTGACTCTTTTAATCAGATTTAATCTTATTGTGTTGATGGTGAAAGTTCATCTTTAGAATCTGATTTAGTTTCTTCAAACTTCTGTGCAAAATCATGTTTGAGTTGGATTTGGACCAGTTTAGCTGAATTGTGAATGTTGCATAAGAGAGCATAGTGGAAGATTTCACATATGATGAGTCAGATATTTCAGATTTCTCAAGAATTCATTGGGACCAAAAGGAAAAGCTACAATAGAGTGAATAACTGATTTCATCATGTGAGAGACACAACTTGAGTGAATCTTAATGTAGCTCTGTAGCTGTGTTTAGGTTCAACACATCTGTTTCTGCTGCAGTTATTGCAAATTAAAAATGAAAGAAAGATAGTCACTTCCACCTCCTGTCTCTACCTCCCTGTTTCCTCTTTCTAGATGGCTCTTGTGTTGCGCAGGAAGTTCCTTTCTCGCTCTTGGCCCACAACGTGGTGTTGGCAACTGGGACTCATGACATCCCGGCCAGGCTCGGCGTGGAGGGCGAGTCCCTGCCCTTCGTTTATCACTCGTTCTGGGAGCTGGAGGCGGCCATCTCTCGCGGTGAGCTCGACCAGTCTTCGGACCCAGTGCTGGTGGTGGGAGCGGGACTCACGGCGGCTGATGCAGTACTGGCTGCCCACCATCTCAACACCCCGGTCTACCACATCTTCCGGCGCTCAGTCACTGACCCCGGTCTCATCTTCAACCAGCTGCCTAAGCTGCTCTACCCAGAGTACCACAAGGTGAGGAGACTCTGATAATCAGAACCGCTGACTGACACCGATTGTTTTCAATATTCCATAATACAAACATTATAAAGAGACTTGATGTTGCTACTTGTGTTAATGTTAGATAGTTAAGTCAGATCTAATCCAGTCTTCCTGTGCTTGGGTCTCCAGGTTCACCAGATGATGACACGGCAGCAGCACCATGCCCAGAACCTCCATCACCACTCCACACCTTCCTCTTCTTCCTCCCTCTCTCCACCCCCCTCCTCCTCCTCATGCCCTTCCTCCTACCCAGGTTACCTGAGCTTCCCCCTTCACCGGGTTGTGGAGTTCAGACCTGATCGGAAGTGCGTTCTGGAGTCAGACTCTGGTCAGCGAACAGTAGTCCAGGTTTCTAAGGCGCTAGTTCTGATCGGTGCCCACCCCAACCTTTCCTTTCTGGACGACAATGGACGTTCACTTGGCATCAACCCCGATGAACCAATTTCGTGTCGGAGAAACCCAATTGAGGTGGACCCGTTCACGAACAAGGTGGTTGCGGCAGAGGGTCCAGGCATGTACGCCATGGGTCCGTTAGTTGGTGAGAACTTTGTGCGGTTTCTGAAGGGAGGAGCTCTGGCAATCGCTAGTGACTTCGCCAAGAGAGAAAGGGAAGGAAGAGGACAAGAGGACCTGACTAGGGACAGATGGGTGGACAGACAGGTGACCACACAGACAGAAGCAGAGGTTTGTTTCCTGGACTTTTAGCAGTTTTGAATGGACTCGGTCAAACTGGTCTGCGCTGATGTGATCAAGACGAAACCAACTGGAACTGATGAAAACAACAGCTACAGGTCATGTTTGCCAGAAATCGTTGGAGCTCAAACATGCACCAGAGCTTTAAAACACGCACAAGTGACGCTACAGCTGGACTTGCACCGGTTTGGACGGGTCTGATATAGATCTATGGTACCTAAGGCCTTCAGAAGGCTGACGCAGCTTGAGAAGTGCGGATGTTGTAGTGGTAGGATCCTGCGATGGTGGAGACAGATTCGCCCACATTTTAAAGAATGTGCAGACGTTGTTCTGGGATGTTTTCACTTGCGGCCTGAGCAATGCAGGACTTTCTAAACAAACATCTCTGTACAGTACTGATTAGTATTTTCTTTTACATAAACACATCCCAGAAAATGTATAAGGTTTTACCAAAGTGAAACTATGGACTACACCGTTTGAAAATGTACTTTCACAGTGCCATCTAGTGGTCAAATGCATATTACCACTGTCATACTCCTGAAATTACTACCACATATACACGGGACACGTATTTAGCCTCTCAATACTGCAGTGTCTTGGTATTTATTGACTGAAACATGTTGATTTGTTTGTGATAATCTAAAGTCAGCTGATTACGTTATTACAAGTGAAAAGAAAAGAAGCTGTGGCAGTTCTGATCACTGCAGTGACCTTCTTTAACCAGTCGACACCGTACTTGAGAAAAACTACACAAATGGTCTCAGCCTCACTCTTTTTGTTTAACAGTTTACTATGGGGATAATTAACTAGTTTCCATGTATTTCTCTATGAGCTGACACTATACTGTCACAGGCAGTTGATGGTTCCACAATACAAACTGGCTACAAGTTAATTCTTGCTTGTTTCTTTATATAATTTTACATGTATGTGGCTTTTCATTATGGCATTTTTTATTTTAAGAATCTCTGGTGCTGAGTTTTTATATGTTTCTATGTATGATTGATCTTGTAACAAGCAGCTATACCTACCTTATTATTGTAAATGTTCCATGATTGTGAAATATTTTATATTTTACAAAAGAGAAAAATATTTATTTTGTAATTACTCTTATTGAAAATGTTTAATTTGCAGCTTCACTGTGAATGATGATGATTCACAGATCGTATGACCAGAAAACCAGCACTGATTTGACATACAAAACACTGACATACAAAATAAATAACATACAAATAACATAGCCAGGTGTTTCCTGTGGAAGAACTCAAGAAGCATTTTTATTGAATATTAGTTTCATTGTAAATAAGGTTTAATTATAGCAGATGCCTTATTTTGCATGTTCGGTTCCACTGCAGCTGATAATGCACTTATCTCTTATGCACTCTTATCTTGGCTTTTAACTGAAGATTAACGTAGTGAGGCCAAAGTTTGAGGTCGAACGTGCTAAATGCTGACGAAGCAGGATACTAAACCCTGTAAGAGAAAAAATTAAGGTCAGTTTAATTTGCATATTTTAACCTTTCGGCTGCTGCAGCCGTGTAATATGAAGGCGAAGGAGAAGACGTTGGCTGCAATTTGTGACTGCATTATAATTCTATTCAAAATAAGATTCCCAACAATCAAACATTAAGGACCTCTACATGATTTCTACATGTAATTGCAGCTGAGTTGAGGGAATTTAATTTAAAATATTTAAAATGTTGAAGTACAATGAAAACAACGATTCAAGCCCACTGATTCCTACTGAGCAGGTACATTTATACGATAGTATAGAACATATTTCCATGAATGAATGAATGAAGCATGGATACTTAAATCGTTGAATTTCGCTGTGCTTAAAGTTAACTGCTACTTTGCCTACTACTTATATGTTAACATGTTTGAGAAACGCTTCAATAAAAGTATTCAATTAAAATGTTTATTTCAAATTTAAAAGTTACAAAAGCATTTGGTTGAAATGACAGACACTATATTACTATGTTCTATGCTGTAGTTCGCCTTATAGGACACAGAGATTTTTTAGTATTGATTTATCTGCAGGTACGTTTCTCCTCAATTATCTGTCGTTTTATATAGTTTATTAAAAAAAATACATTGTAACATTGTGTGACACTGTCTAATCAACAGTAAAAAACCAAATTATGTTTATGTTATTGGAAACGGAGGAATCAATCACATTGAGAAGCTGCAATCAGACATTTTTTGATTTTTTTTTGTTGTTTTTTGTAAAATATTTTTGAATACCCAACTGATCAACACGATTTATGTTAACATTTTTTTGTCAATTGATAAATTAATTAGTTTATCAAGATGGGAGCGGATTAAAACTCCACTTTTAAAATGCACACTAAACATACTTATTAATTCATGTGTTTTTATTTAAGGGTTAATGATTTGTAGCCTTTATTTTCTCTTAAAGATTAAAACTGATCCAGCAGTGCCTCAAGTTATGCTATTTACTATATTTAGTGTCACAGCAGAATGAAAATCTGAATCTCTGTTCAGTTTTGCAGTAAAAAAGATTTATGATCATCTGCATTGAAAGCTAGTCTTCCATACTAACGTGTAAATGAATTTGTATTAAAATGAGTTTTTGAGCTAATATATTCCGTTGTCTTCCTGTGTTTGCTTTGTGTTACTTTTAAATTTATTAAAAAGGACATTAAAAACGTGGAAATGAAAATGAAAGCGATAAAATACAGTGCTCATGAGGGAACTGTTTGACAGTCTATTATCAGAACAAAAATCTTCTCATTCCTGAAGTTTGCCACCAGATGTCATCATGTACTGCTCAGCCAGCAGCAGGTTTTTGTCTTCCAGGCTGCTGCCCTCTGAAATAATGACCTAAGATTTTGTGGATTTCCATGAAATGTTGACATTCGCGGTGTCCAGAGGATGAATCCTAATAACTTTTGTAATCCTTAATTTTCCTCTAGCACCACGATTACGTCCAGTTGTTCACTTATCTTGTGAAAAAGCCTCACACCTCCAAGTTTGGCGTGAAATGTTGTACCAGGGTTCTTGATTTTTCATCATCATGTTCGTGTTTTTAGTTTTCCCCCAGTGGTGCCCATTGCAAGCTGTTGTTCCGGGCATAAGCACGGGTAACAGTCAGGGCTTTTCCTCCAGCAACTTTAAGTGGCCTGGAGGACCTGACGCCTTTCACAATGGGCAACTCTGGAATAAAAGAGAGTCCAGTCTCTCTCCAGGAGTTTGAATCTAGAGCCAGTACTATGAATGGAGGTGAGCCCAACTATATCTCGTTGGTACCACTCCATCTCCAGCACCAACATTCTACGTTAAAGTCAGGGATCCACATGCTGAGGGCCTCGACTTTGCCTGATACCCATCTAGCACAGCACCAGATGCCAGCAGGTCTCACTGCAGGTGGTGAGCCCACAGGGTGGAGACTCCATGTAACTAACTTGGCTAATACCAACCATGCTCCATGGGTCAAGACCCAGCCACCAGATGGTCACGAACGAACTCTCATCCCAGGTCGGGCTCTACCCTGTGGACTGGTGCCCCAGTTTCCTTTGCCAGTGCAAGGCGACATTTCTCAGAAGGGTCCGCTTCTTCACAGCAATTGTGATCTTTTTTCGTCAGTTTAGTTCATTTCTGTTTCAATTATGAAAAAAAAAATGAACATGTTACTTTTGTAATCCACCAGCACCAAGATTAATATTGTCTGATGAATGATGTGATGTTACAAACAACCATCGTCAGTTGACATTATGCTACACGAGTCTAATCACACTGTGATCACTCACTGATCCCAATTTGTCCCTGTGAACTAACTTTCCCTTGATGTTGTTCAACATAAGTTAAAGTTTACTTTAACTTCACTATTTAATTAGAATGAGGAGATTAATCAGTTATTACACGTCTGCATCAACACAATCTAATATATGTATCTGCAAAAAAAAAACAAACATAAAATACAGATAAAAACTGAGGAGTAAAACTGAAAAAATAGAAATGAAACAAATTTAAGAGAAAAAAAGATTAGTGAAATAAACTATAGCACTCTTGTATAGTCATTTTTGCTTTAATTTTTTTCTTTTTCTTTTTAATTCATTTAATTTCAGTTTAGTTTATTAATTTTTGTTACAATCCTTTTGGTTTCTTCAGCTGTTACAGCAGCACACAGGACTGAAACAGCCAATAAGGTAACGCCCATCTTCTGATTCTCTGAGTCATCAGAGGTAAACCAGGAAACAGAAAGTTTATCGTCTGCCGAGAGTGACTGAAACAATTCAACATCAAACCAAAACTTTCATCCATCACAGAGGGATGACAACACAGAAAATATTGGAACACTAACTCTGCAACTTGACTTCACCTGCTGACGTGAGTTTGAAGAGAATCATAACTCAAACTTTAGAAAAGGACACACAGTGACACACTTCCTGTTTCAGTGTTCTGCTTTTGGTGCTTCCCCAACAGAGCGCATGGCTTCTGCATCAGAGAACGATCTCTCCTGTCCTGTCTGTTGTGACATCTTCAAAGATCCTGTTATTCTCTCATGTAGCCACAGCTTCTGTAAAGCTTGTCTGAGAAGATGGTGGAGAGAGAAAGAATTGCAGGAGTGTCCAGTTTGTAAGGCTGTTTCCAGAAGCAAACATCCGCCTTGTAACTTGGCTCTGAAGAATCTGTGTGAAGCCTTTTTACTGGAGAGAGATCAGAGAGATTCAGTAGACGCTCAGGCTGTCTGCAGTCTGCACTGTGAGAAACTAAAGCTCTTCTGTCTGGACCATCAGCAGCCAGCGTGTATCGTCTGCAGAGATTCAAAAACTCACACTGATCACAGATTCAGACCCATTGACGAAGCTGCAGAGGATCAAAGAGAGGAGCTCCAGAAATTCCTGAAGCCTTTACAGGAGAAACTGGATATATTTAAACAAGTTAAAGGAAACTATGATCGAACAGCAAAACATATTAAGGTTCAAGCTCAACAGACAGAGAAGCAGATTAAGAAGCAGTTTAAGAAGCTTCACCAGTTTCTACAAGAGGAAGAGGAGGCCAGGATCACTGCTCTGAGGGAGGAAGAGAAGCAGAAGACTCTGATGATGAAGGAGAAGATTGAGGCTCTGAGCAGAGAGATATCAGCTCTTTCAGACACAATCAGAGCCACAGAGGAGGAGCTGAGAGCTGAAGACGTCTCATTCCTGCAGAACTACAAGGCTGCAGTGGAAAGAGTCCAACAGCGTCCTCTACTGGATGATCCAAAACTGGTTTCAGGAGCTCTGATAGATGTGGCAAAACATCTGGGTAACCTGACTTTCAACATCTGGAATAAGATGAAGAAGATGGTGTCCTGCAGTCCTGTGATTCTGGATCCAAACACTGCTGAACCACATCTCATCCTGTCTGAAGATCTGACCAGTGTGAGCATTGGAGCGAAACAGAAACTTCCTGACAACCCAGAGCGGCTTGATCTCTGCTCTGTTCTGGGCTCTGACGGCTTTGACTCAGGGACTCACAGTTGGGACGTTAACATTGGAGACAATTCATTGTGGGTTCTGGGTGTAGCTACAAAGTTTTTCCGGTGGAAGACAGCAGAAAAGGTGAAGTCTGCGATCTGGGCAGTAAAGTTCTCCGGAAATAAATATCTAACATTATCCCGAACACATCGTTCCACTGTTCTTCCAGTGAAGAAGAAAATTGAGAGGATCACAGTTAATCTGGACTGGGACAGGAGAGAACTGTCTTTTTCTGATCGTGATACTAACACACACATACACACCTTCACACACACTTTCACTGAGAAGCTGTTTCCACTTTTAACCACTGGGAATCAGCACCCAATAAAAATATTACCAGTGGTTTCTCATCACAGTGATGATGTTGATGATGGTGATGATGATGATAATGCTGTTGTTGATGATCATGATAATGATAATGATGATGATGATGATGACAATGATGATTATAATGACAATGATGATTATAATGATAATGATGATGATAATGCTGATGTTGATGATAATGATGATGGTGATGGTGATGGTGATGGTGATGGTGATGACGATGATGATAATGATGATGATGATTATGAAAGTCCTTAGGAGAAACTGCTCCCTCATGTTCTCATTCATTAATCAACACATGTACAAATATCTAAATGAAAGACACATTGAATTTGTTGCAGTTCTTGTGAGGTAATCAATAAAAGTTTTGAACATTGTGGAATCTCAGCATGTTTCAGGTTTCTGTGACTATTTTTATGTTTTATTTATGGTCCTTTTCAAAGTCAAATGGATTTAAAAAAATTCAAGTCTTAAATTGTTCTTCACACAGTGTTTTATACAGCTATGGATATTTTAAATAAAAAATGTGTTTGAAATTTATCCCTGTGGTTTAGTGTGAATCAAAGAACACAGACACCACAACAGCCAGTATATAAACCATGTCACATCTTGTCTCAAAGAAACAAATAATAATATATTTTTGTCTCTGCATTCGTCATTTGTTTTGTTAATGTTACACATTTTTGTTCATCTATATCTTTATTTACACACACTTTCTGTTTTCTAAAACTGCACTAAAATGGTTTGTAGTGAGATTTTGTAGGATATGAATAAATCAATAAGAAAGAAATCTTAAAAATGAAACAACAGAAATAAAAAAGGAAAGCATCTGTCCACCTTTTAGAGTTTTTGCATAAACAACTCCACTCTGGGCTCTGAGGGCTTACAGCTGGGATGCTGCAGTTGGGGACAATGGATTCTGGATTTCCAGTAGAAGACAGTAAAAGACATGAAATCTGAATACTTAATATCCAGCATTCTCCTAATCACTCCACCGTTTCTCCAGTGCAGAAGGTTCAGAGGTTTACAGTTAATCTAGACTGGGACGGAGGAAAACTGAGTGGATCTCCTTGTTTGTTGGTACAGATCATGCATGTCCAACACTCCAGCCTGCTCAGTTTGTGTGAGAGAGGAGTCTGTTCCTGCACATAACGTGACAAATGTGGGGGAGCCCATTCTGTCTCTTTCTGCCTCTCAACCCCTCCTACCCTCACTCCCAGAGAAGAACCTCTGATTATATTTTATGCCTCTGTCCTGGAAAAAACAAATGCTCCGGAAGATTCTGAAAAAAGCAAATCTAAGATTAATAAAATAATATAAAGATTAAATTTGGCAAAATGTATAAATGCACGAGCATATGCATATAAGCATATGCAGTAAAATTGTTTGAGGCCTTCCCCCATCACAGTGTAGCTCTGAGAGGGGCCTAGACAAAACCTTCTGGGGGGAGGTGTGACAAACCTTATTATGAATAAAGAAAGGGGGACAATGTGACTGAAAATGAAAAAGGGTGGTGACAAAGGCAGCATGACGGAGATTCGGCTCTGACTGCCTCCTCCAACATTACTTTGAGTACACTTGTGTATAGTCAGTACTTTGAAAAAAAGGCAGATTGAGTCTGATTTTAAGAATTTTAAGAAATGCATAATGATTTTTGTAAGACAGAGTGAAAACATTTCAAAGCACTGTTGTGATTCTGAAGATTGTCTGAAATTATAAGCCAAAAAAAAAGTCACTCAGCAACTTGTGACAAAATGGGTTCATTGTTGGCAAAATGTTTTTTATGTTTACTTTTATACACTTCACTAGAAAGTGATTTATCCAAATAGTATTCAAAGACTATTGATTCTTGTGCAGATGTTTCACATGTGTGTTTTTGCAGAAATATAAAATGTTGGAACCCTGCTGAGTGAAATTAATCTGCAGCTTTAAAGAGAAATGACTTCTGAGATTTGAATATATAAAATCAAGCACTGACTTAGTTTCTTCTGCCCTGTTGAGCCTTTACTTAGTAGAAATAGAAAAACTAATGTTGAGGCTATATTCTGGTGAAACAAAATTTCGCAGCAAACTTTCAAAGATACAGAATATAGCAAGGAAATTTTTCTACTAACTAATAAAAAGCGCCAAAGATCACCTGGTGACTCACTTCTTTGTTCACTCCACTCCCCAGGCAGAAGGCTGCAAAGCCTCCAACCCAGGTTAAAGGTTAAACAGGTTAAACAATAAAGACATTTTTTACAGCCTTTTTTACTGCCATTATTCATGGGGGGCACTGTATTATATGCTTTAGATTTTATTGGCTTGTATGTATTTAGTTTTATATTATTTAGTATCAAGATCTTTTAATGGTGGATGCTGAACCTGGATAACAGATGCTTTTCATTCTGACATTTAACATGTTGATTGACAATAAACCTTGAAACCTTGTGGTTGTAAAACAACACTTCTGATAAAAGTTAAAGTATTGTAAGTTTTAACTGCTGTGTGTTTATCAGTAAATTTGTTTAGTGCAGCATCTCCCTGTGTGTCATGATCCCCGGTCCTGTTTCCTGCCATGACCAGACTCAGATCTCTGACATTTGACAATAATGACTGTACTGAGCAGTGGAAGTGTATTATTGCACAAATACTCCATTATACCAGTTATAAACATAACTAATATTGCAGCAGGTTAGAATGGAGCTGACTTTAACAGTACAAGTATGATAGCGATGGGTTTCCACAGTCTTATTCTGATGTCAGACTTTTATGTTTTGACATTTAATAAC
>OMLM01020018.1:2210-14282 GCA_900302695.1 Helostoma temminkii | reverse complement strand
TTGACATTTAATAACTCACAGTATTTACTTTATCCCAGAAGACTTTCCCCCCCCAAACCCCATAACCCTAATCAGACACAACTGTCTTGTAAAATTATAACTTCTAGTGTGGATCAGCTGCTTAATTCTTCCCCCCTGCCAGTGAAAAAGGTGAAAAACACTACTTGGCTCATTTTGGCGATGTGTTAAAGATGTTACAATTAGAAAACTGATAGGTCACAATGATCTAGTTGGGGTGGCCAATTGTGGTCCTCCCTGTCCCTTCAGGACCAGGTTTAGACACAACGAAGTAATGAACCTGCTGTGACAAACCAAGGCCACTAGATGTCACTGTAAGATGTGAATGTGTGAAATTAAAGTGTCTGTTACAGAAATCAGTGTTTGTACTTCCTTAGGCTACAAATACTACACATTTGCATGTAGCAGCTACAGCACAGGATGATTGTCTAACTCCAACGCTTAACATCTGTCGCTCGCTTCGTCATTTCTGAAACTCTGCGTCACGCTTGTGTGCTTCTTGTTGATAATTAGCTCATTGGTTGGAAGGAACCCGAGCCAACCAGTTACTTCTCCACTTACTTCTTGCATTCATTGATAAAAAGATAAGCAACATATATATAAAGACCTAAAACAATGTATTTCTTCTTCTGCGCAAACCTAACTTGTGTGTCTCCATCGGCATCAAGCATGTTCTGGCCTTAACTTTCAAAAAAATAAAAAGTTGTGTTCTGCTTGTTGTGTTTGCTTCGCTCAGGGAGAATATGGCTTTGAATCAGAGGAGGACCTTGACTGTCCTGTTTGCCAGAACATCTTTAAATATTCTGTTCTTCTTTCATGCAGCCACAGCTTTTGTAGAGACTGACTGCAGACATGGTGGAGAGGGAAACAAACACAGGAGTGTCCAGTTTGTAAGGCTAAATGTGGAACAAAAAACCCACCATGTAACTTGGCTTTAAAGAACCTGTGTGAAGGCTTTTTACTGAAAAGTTGTTCTGTTCTTCAATGCTGGGCATCCACACCCACTCAAGATTCCCAGTGGTTTATTGTGATAGTGGTGAAAATGTTGATGATGATGAAGGTGGTGATTTTTACCAGATCGAACTGTAGAGCTGCACACTTGAGTCAGAGCACAGACTAAAACCAGGTCTCATTTATCATAACAGCAGCCATTGAGACACATTGAACAAAAACATTTTTCTACAAGTCCAAGCAAACTATTTAAAAAATATTTTTATCGTTTACATAATTTGCCCTTGGATAAATCACTATAATAACAAATTGTTGAAATAAAACACACAAGTAAGTTGACAGAAGTTAGTACCTGGGAAGTGCATCTATCCATCCATTTTCTATACCACTTAGTCCCTGTAGGGGTCACGGGTGTGCTGGAGTCTATCCCAGCTGACATACGGGCAAAGGTACACCCTGGACAGGTCGCCAGTCTATCGCAGGGCCACATATAGACACAAAACCATTCACACTCTCACCTACGGGCAATTTAGAGTCCTGGACTGTGGGAGGAAGTTGAAGTGCCCGGAGAGAACCCACGCAAACACGGGGAGAACATGCAAACTCCACACAGAAAGGCCGTGGCCGACCCTGGGAATCGAACCCCGGACCTTCTTGCTGTGAGGCGACAGTGCTAACCACTGGGAAGTGCATTTGATTTGAAATCCAAATGTTAAAATAAATTGCCAGCAAATCCTGTGAAAAAACATTGTGGGATTGCAGCTCTGTGCTGCCATAGCAGATGAAAATCAAGTCTCAAATGTAAGTGATTTTCTAAAACAGCTGCTCACTGTATGATCTGTGACAGACGGGTTTATTAAGATGGTAGTGAGAGCAGCTGTGTTGTATGGACTGGAGACAGTGGCACTGACAAAAAGACAGGAAGCAAAGCTGGAGGTGGCAGAGTCGAATGTGCTGAGATTTTCAGTTTGAGTGACGAGAATGGAGATGGATGATTCACTGTGGTGACCCCTAAGTGCTGAAATCAGAAGACGGTACTCACTGTAGTTTTTAGCAAATATTACTCAGTCAGGAGGAAATGTGTTTGCATTTGTTTATTGGACTATTGGAGTATAGTGATTGACAACTGGTAGACTGTTCATTTTTCTCAGTTAAGAGTTATTCATTGGATGAAGAACTTAGAGCTACAGCTGAAGTTGAAGTCAGTTTGTAACCAAACCAGTCCAAACACAACCGCGTATCACCAGGCCCAATCCCGTATCTCCCCCTTAGCCCTACCCCTTCGTGTTGCACGTTCTCATGAGGGGTAGGGGTGTCCAGAATCCTTTTTGGACACCCCTACCCCGGAGTAGGGCTAAGGGGTGGAGCCATATAGCCCTACCCCTCCATCCAAAAATCATTTGAGACGCTTTTAAGAATACTTTATTAACGTTAAGCAAAGTACAAAAGCAACACACAACAGTGGTGCAACAATCACACAGAAACAATGCACACAATCATCCATTCACACCACACCCGAACACACCAACAAAGACAAAAATACAAACTCCTCAGGATTCGGGACACCCCTACCCCTCATGTGAACATGCAATACCAAGGACCATACTTTACACAAAGGGGTATGAGGATTTATCAGCATACATTGAATACATGGACGGTATGGCTGCACACACAAGCAAAATGACCCACAAATATTTGGTAAGGTATTTTTGGAATTAATAAGGATTTAATTACGGTAACCATTGTTTGATGTTATATTCAATCTTGTGCCCAAACATTTACGGTCATTTTTTTTTTGTTTAAAAATCACTGGGTTTGCCAGAGTTAACTTACCATCATTAGTAATTTTCCAGACCCTTTTATCCAAAGTGACTTACAAGTGAGGGACAGCGGCTGGGTTTCGGTCTCTTGTCCACAGACACATCAGCAGGTAGGGCTGGCAGACGACTGCTCTACAACACATATATTTGCTCCTGATTTGCACAACAGTCCCACATGTTTACATATTTTTGTGTCTGATACTTGACTTGACATCATATCATATCATATCATATCATATCATATATCATATCATATCATATCATATCATATATCATATAACTAATGACCAGACACAGTGAATTAGTGAATTTTTTCACCGCTCGTCAGATATCATTACACAACTCTGCTGTTGTTTTCTTGTGGTAACAACCACTGATACATGATGTTGTAAACGAAAAGTGCTTTTGTGCTTATTGTAAACTGCTGTTGCACATATAAATGCCTACAGTCCGCACAATGGAGATTACCACAGTTGACATCGGCATCTTGAAAGCTGTAATGTGTTGTCACACGTTTTATGTAGCAAGCGACACCGTACGACGGCGGTACAGTAGGGGTGTCTCATTTCTGAGGGGGATGTTTTAATATTTTCAGCCTTTTTGTCCAGTTTCAGGTGGCAAGGTGTAGGGGTAGGGGAAGGTTTAAGATTGAGAAATTGGGCCTTGGGCATCTTCCAGGCTGGAAGCTGTAAAGCTGTAAAAGTTTCACTTAAGTTAACATGAAATTTTACATATTTACATTTTTTGGTTAATTGTATTTAATTCCTTTATGTCTTTAGTGTGGTGTTTAGTGTGGTCTTACAGTGAAGTAATAAAAATATGTCAACAGTTTAACAGTGTGGCTCAGATGTATTTTTATTGGTTGTTGGGCAGTGGAGCTGAAATCAAGGAATTAGACATGCTAGAAATTAATTAATGGTCATGGTGGAAATATAACTAAATATTAACTCAATATAACCATTGTTTGAATTATACTAAAGACAGAGTTCAAAATGAAATATCATGTATTTGTCTGCAGTAAAATAGTATTATTACTCAGCTACTTGATTACTTAGCTCACTAGATGCTGTCAGGAAACCACAGCGTTCCTTAGGCATCGTGTGGAATGACTCATTCTGCCACGCTGACAGCACCACACACTGAGTGTGAGCTGTGCTGTGTGGTGGCCACGTGTGGTAGGGAGTAACACTACAAGCACGTCTGAGAAACTGAGCGATGCAAAATGACATCAACAACCTGCAGCATGTTTTTGAGGCTGAACACAGACCAACACTTCCAACATGTCAGCTTCTCAGTGAAAGTGTGTGTAAAGGTGAGTATGTGTGTGTTGGTATCAGCATCATAGAATGACAGTTTTCCTTTGTCGTGGGCCAGATGAACTCTAATCGTCTGCAGCTTCTTCTTCAGTGGAAGAACCACATCTGGACCTGGTAGTGAGCATGTTGTGTATTCACCTTTGTAGAACCCTATTCCCCACAATCCAGACCCTGTGCCTCCTTTCCTCTGAAAAGACTCTGTTGCTACACCAACTTTCCAGTCTGTACTGTCTCCAACCTCAACATCCCAGCTGTGAGTCCCTGTGTGAAAACTTTCAGAGCCCAGTACAATGGGATAATAGTCAAACCTTTCTGGGTTCTCAGGAAGGTTCTTTCTTTTTCCAAGATGAACACTGGTCAGATCTTCAGACAGGATAAAATGTGGATGCGCAGTGTTTGGATCCAGAATCAGAGGACTGCAGGAGACCATCTTCTTCATCTTCTTCCAGATGTTGAAGGTCAGGTTACCCAGATGTTTTGCCACATCGATCAGAGCTCCTGGGACCAGCTCTGGCTCATCCATCAGGGGACGCTGCTGGACTCTGTCCACTGCAGCCTTGTAGTTCTGCAGGAATGAGATGTCTTCAGCTCTCAGCTTCTCCTCTGTGACTCTGATTGTATCTGAAAAAGCTGCTATCTCTCTGCTCAGAGCCTCAATCTTCTCCATCATCGCTTTACTTTTTTGCTTCTCTTCCTCCCTCAGAGCAGTGATCCTGATCTGTTTTTCCTTCAACAGAAACTGCCAGAATGTCTTAAACTGCTCCTTAATCTGCTTCTCTGTCTGTTGAGCCTGGACCTTAATGTGTTTTGCTGTTTGGTCACATTTTTCTTTAACTTGTTTAAAGAGCTTCAGTTTCTCCTGTAAGTGTTTCAGTGATTTCTGCAGCTCCTCTCTGTGATCCTGTGCAGCTTCATCAACGGGTCTGAATCTGTGATCAGTGTGTGTTTTTGAATGTAAGCAGACGACACACACTGGCTCCTGATGGTCCAGACAGAAGAGTTTCAGTTTCTCACAGTGCAGACTGCAGAGATCCTCAGACTGTGCTGAGCCTCTCTCCAGTGCAAGGTCCTCACACAGATTCCTTAAAGCCAAGCAAACAGGTGGTTCTTCCTTTGATGCTCTTCTCTGACAAATTGGACACTTTTTTATTTGTTTATCTCTCCACCATTTTTTCAGACAATCTTTACAGAAGCTGTGGCTGCATGACAGGACTACAGGATTTTTGAAGACTTCATGGCAAACAGGACAGTAGAGATCCCCTTCTGATCGAGCGGCCATTTTCTCTCTGAGTAAAGCAGAAAACACACACGTCAGACATCATGAAAGTTAATCAGTTATGGCTTCACTCCCCCTGTAGAAAGTTCAATAAAAGTTAATTTCACTTTCAATCAAGTTTGTTTTTGTAAAACTCACATTCAGTGTGTTGAGTCTTCACAGGCTGAAGTTGTTTTAATGTCTTCCCCGCTGAAGCTGTCCTCTCTTTGTGGAAACTGTGGGTTTGGTTGAATCTAAATCTTTTCATCTGTTTTTTTGCCCTCACTGAAGAAAACACATCTGCCCCAGTTTATTTTGGATGAGTTTGTTGGGAGGTGGAGCTTAGATAAATCTTCTGTTATTAACCAGCGTAATGTCACATCTCTAAATTTTATAGATACAGGACATGACAGTTGTGATATTCTTATCTAAAAGTAGTGTACAGGCCAGGCACTTCTTGTTCCACTGTGTTTTTAAGAGCACTTTATAGTGGAAACATTTACACACTCAGGATTCAGACACTCAGATAAAATTGTGGACAGTGTAACGTAGTGCACTTTACAGTGACACACTCATGAACAGAGTTTAAGACAACAAAGCTGACTAATTATTAGACTAAAGAGTAGAATGAATCTTTGCAGAACCAATGTACAGTTATTTGTGCTTAACTGAAGGTAGTTTGCACAGGACTCATTTAGAATCAGTTACATTTTTGACAGGAACTGTGTTTGATCATGTCAATGAAAATCATCTATATTCATTAATCTACTAACAAGACCGATGACAGTTCAGTCCATCCAGTCCAATTAAGAGAGAAAAATTACTGAAGGGTTGTGATTCCCCTGTGCCTTTAATTATACTGAAAAACAATACTGGCAGCAAATTACAGGTCAAAGAGTTTAGGAGCACCCCTTTGCTGGATGAATCAGAGCATGTCTAAGAATCTCTAATAAATGTAACCAAACACTACATGACCTGCAGCATCATTGTCAGGATCTCTGGTTCTCCTGCTTGTCTGTCCTTGTCATTATTGTTTCCTGTTGCCCTCCTCTCTGCTCTTTGAGTCACCAATCACCTGGATTGCACTCACCTGTTCTCTTCTCCCTTTATAAACAGGCCTGTTAGTCTCCCCCCAACCAAATAGTCTACTACCTTGACAGCAGAATCTTGACAGCATCCAGTGGTCTACCTGACTGAGCTCCTGGTACCAACCCTTTCTGCCTGACCTGGACTTTGCCTTCGCCTTGTACCCCTTGTATACAGTGAGTTATTCCTTACCTGACCTGTATTCCCCATCTTGCCTGAACTCTCAGTACCTGATATACTCTGTTCTGTATTTTCCTACCCTGCTCTGTTACCTTGTGATTCCCTGTGTGTGACTCCAGACTGGCATACAAGACTCTGAATAGCAGATTGTGGACAAATCTGTATATGACTAATTTAACCATGATTATCCCTGAACTGCTCCCTGAACATACCAACCATGATTATATCATCTGTCCTCATTGGTGCTTATGTTACAGTTCTCTTCTTTATTTACACATTTACCACCCATCGGTCACTCTCTTCTTCATCAGGGCTGATGAAGAAGGGCTGATACAAAGTTATGCATTTTATATGCAATCTGGCTTTGGGAGATCTTGTATCTCCCCCTGGAGGAACAATCTTTCAGATAAATACTTTGTCCAACTGGCATTACTTCCTGCTGTATCCTTTGGTCTGCTCGCTCCTTGCACTGTGCTGTAGTCTGATCCTTCCTAGGCATTATCTACTGCCACCTGTAGGCAAGTAGACAATCTGAGGTTATAAATCAGTAGTGCCCCAGTAAACAAATTCTCAATTGCCTTTTATTGTTTGTCAGTACATTTATTATTGTAATAATTCACAGAAAAGAAACACAATCAACGCTAAACAAAAAACACCAGCCTATGCTGCAGCAATGCACATCTGCACGCGCCTGTGTATCTTAAACACTGCAGCGTGTGCAGATTTCAATCAGCGTACGTTGCTCAATTAGCAGAAATAAAAACACCTACGAAACTGACACAAATTTCCAAAGGTGATATCACTGCCTGAACCATTACTGACTCCTCCTGTAGATTGATATCAGAAAGTTCTTTACTCAGAGCAAGCTGAGAGAAGAAGAGGGAAGAGATAAGTTTGAGGGAGGTAAGAGTTGATAAACAAACAAGCTAACAGACTATCGATTAGGATACAATTGTAAGTGATAATGTAGATTTGCTGTGAAAGGTTTTTCAGTGTGTTGAGAGGACTCCACACTTAACTGAGGTGCACAATGGGACAAGACAGGCTTTGCCATCTTCCTGTTTTGTCAGTTGAGTGGGAAGAACTCTTTATACTGAGTCAGAGTCAAGTGATTGACCGATTTGGCCAAAATGAAAAATAGCTTTAATGCTCCAAAACTTTACCAACTCTGTTTAGACTTGGTGGATAAGACAGGTGCTTTTATACTTATGGGGAATACTATGGGGAATACGTCCCTTACAAAAATAAGTATATACAAGTATACTATTTAGATTTCTGCTTGCTTTGTACCTCACTTGTAAGTTGCTAAGCATCAAATGCCAAATGACTAAATGTAAATGTACTTCTTTTAAACAACAACAACAAAAAAACTAAAAACTTATACTTTCTGTTTACTTTTTATGTACTTACCAATTGCAAAGAGGTGTGACTTTGATCTAAATTATAGATTAAGATTTTACAACAAACCAAAGCAAAACAAAACAAGATGGAACAAAACAGCAGTGGCAATGTATCAGCTTCAAAACAATATAGACATTAACGCCACCTTAAAAACTACTGGTTGTACAATTGTCACTGGCGTTTACCTTGTCTCAAATAATGCACACTACTCTTCACACTAGGCTTGACACATGGAACAGGGAGTCGCTAAAAACAAGACAGGACCCGCCGCCTGTTAACGACTCAGTGACCTGCACACTACGACATAACAACATAGCTGGCATCCAAAAACCTACAGGAGTTTTAAGAATATTGCCCCAACACCAGACACCAGACTCAATAAGCTACACTAGCTGGGAAAACCATTTCTTTGCCACGTACAGTTGCAATGTGCCCTGTTCTGTCCATCTCAGACTAGTTTACCATGTATCCTGGGTTCACCAGTATTTAAACAAAACCCAACAAGAAACTATTTCAAAGTGCTGACTACTTCAGTATAAAATATCAGAATATCTGAAAAAACTAATCTCAAAACAGAAAAGTGAAATTATACAGACACATTATATGTCTATATTAGTTGGATACACTGGTCAGTAGGTGTCACTTATACTGGAACTACAGCCTTTTCTGGGTCTTGGTCTTCTCCCAATTGGATGTGACTGGTAGGTCCTTCTTCACCACTATGGTTCAATGCCTGCATTCCTGATGAAGTTCCCCCAATTCTCTTGTTGATCTCATACTCCATTTTACCCTCACTTGTGAACAACACCCCAAGATACTTAAACTCCTTCACCTACTGGGGAGAGAGAGCAATCCACTGTTTTCCAGCAAAGAACCATCCACCTGATCCAACTCACAAGCAGGAGGTGATCAGTTGACAGCTCTGGCCCTCTGTCGCATTGAAATCACGCTGTAGAAACATGGAGTCTCCCAGCAGCGCCCTTTCCAGGACACCACCTAGAGTCTCTCAGAAAGCTTGATACTCCAAGGGTTGTTAGGCACATAAGCACAGACATTAGTCAGTGCTTATGTGCCTAAAAGGGCACATGGCTTCTGGATCGGAGGATGATCTCACTTGTTCTGTTTGCCACAACATCTTTAAAGATCCTGTTATCCTTTTATGTAGTCACAGCTTCTGTAAAGACTGTCTGGAGACGTGGTGGAGAGGGAAACAAACACAGGAGTGTCCGGTGTGTAAGGCTGAATGTGGAACAACAAAGCCAACTCAAAACTTGGCTTTAAAGAACCTGTGTGAAGCCTTTTTACTGGAGAGAGATCGAAGAGGTTCAGTAGAGCCTGAGGCTGTCTGCAGTCTGCACTGTGAGAAACTAAAACTCTTCTGTCTGGACCATCAGCAGCCAGTGTGTGTTGTGTGTCGAGATTCAAAAACACACACTGATCACAGATTCAGACCCATTGATGAAGCTGCACAGGATCACAGAGAGGAGCTCCAGAAATCCCTGAAACCTTTACAGGAGAAACTGAAGCTCTTTGAACATGTTAAATGAAACTGTGATCAGATCGCAAAACACATTAAAATCCAGGCTCTGCACACAGAGAAGCAAATTAAAGAGCATTTTAACAAGCTTCACCAGTTTCTAACTGAGGAAGAGGAGACCAGGATCACTGCTCTGAGGGAGGAAGAGAAGCAGAAGAGTCTGATGATGAAGCCAAAGATTGAAGCTCTGAGACAAGAGATATCAGCTCTTTCAGACACAATCAGAGTCACAGAGGAGAAGCTGAGAGCTGAAGATGTCTCATTCCTGCAGAACTACAAGGCTGCAGTGGAAAGAGTCCAGCAGCGACCCCTGATGGATGATCCAGAGCTGGTATCAGGAGCTCTGATAGATGTGGCCAAACATCTGGGTAACCTGACCTTCAACATCTGGAACAAGATGAAAGAGATCGTCTCCTACACTCCTGTGATTCTGGATCCAAACACTGCTCATCCAAAACTTCTCCTGTCTGAAGATCTGACCAGTTTAAGTGTTGGAGAGAAACAGAAGCTTCCTGAAAATCCAGAGAGGCTTGATCTCTTCTCTGTCCTGGGCTCTGAGGGCTTTGACTCAGGGAATCACAGTTGGAACATTGAAGTTAGCGATAATACAAACTGGTCTTTGGGAGTGGCAGTAAAATCTTTTCAGTGGAAGAAAGCAAAAGGAGTAAAGTCTGGAGTTTGGGCAGTAAAGTTCTCTAAAGGTAAATATGTAGCATTTTCCGAGTCAAACCCTTCCACTGTTCTTCTAGTGAAAGAAGCTCCAGAGGATCACAGTTAATCTGGACAGGGATAGAGGAAATGTGTCTTTCTTTGATCCTGATACTAACACACACATACACACCTTTACACACACTTTCACTGAAAAACTGTTTCCACTTTTTACCACTCGGCATCAGCACCGACTGAATATATTACCAGTGGTCTCTAAGGACAGTGATATAAATAAAGACACCAGCAGTGACAGCGATCATACTGAGAATGGTTTAGTTAGACTTTATGGTGCTTGTTTTTCGCCACCTATCTTAAACTCTCTGTGTCAATACTAGGCTACACAGGGTGTTTTCGTGTTGTAAAAAGCTTTTTTTACATTGTAAATACTGACATGAAGCTGCACATGCGCAATGTTAATAACTTTTTTGTTTTGTTTTATTCACAGTTGTTAAAGTCTTATTTGGCATTTGCTTTTCTAAAGATGCACAAAGATTGTTCATAGTGGAATTTTGCATGATATACAGTTGAAACCAGAAGTTTATATACACTGTATGTTACTGACATTAAATCAGACAAAACTTTTCCTGTATTGCTAAATGCCAGAATAATGGCTGAGAGAATTTGTTATTACTTTCTTCAAAGTCAGAAGTTTACATACACTAAGATGACTTTAGGTTTCAAACAATTGAGAAAGCCCAGCATTTCAGACCATAAACATTGAAAGCTGCTTCACTGTGTGCTTTTGGACCTTGGAACAAAAAACTGAAAATCTGGGCAAGAAGAGCTGAGAGAACGTATTGGTTCATCCAATGAAATCAGGCTAGACATATAGGTTGGTGCGAGACAATAGAATTCCTAAAAAAATAAGTAAAATAATTTTGAAATCAATGTGGCAAGGAACAGGCAGGCTCAGTGTAGTTTTTGGCCAATGGTTTTTCGTTTTGAAATTAAAAAAACTAAATCGGAAAACCACCTGTTTACCGATTCCTTTTTACAAAAAGGGGAAACAAAAAAGTGGAAAATGTCTTGTTTTGTTTCTATCCTAGCTCTTTCCTTTCTATTCCTCCTTTTTTTGTATTTTTTTCTTTCTCTCCTTCTGCATCCTGTGATGCTCCCAACAATTCCAGATGTAATGCTCATCCCTGTCTGTGCAGCTGTCTCCTGCAGATCATCTAATAAATACCCTGTAAACACTTTGTCTTTAAGAACATGTTTCAATAAAGATTTGTCAATCACCAGGCTCATCTTACTGAGTTTTATTATACACTGATAAACAGAATGTCATGCTGCTGGAAACTCACAGGATAATAACATTGGTGAACTTTAACACAGTTGTCCTTGGACAGGGCATCCTAAGAACATGATTAGAATATGATACACTGCTTTAGATAAAGCTTCACAAAAACATAGTAACTGGTTAAAATTAACGTAATACCTTACAGATACCTTACAATTGCTTTTGTTGGGTCTTATAGGTCGAACTATGTAATAGAGTTTTTAGTATTTAGTATTAACCAAAAAAGTCATTAGTTTGTTTCTCTGTAAACCCTTATTTAAACATGTCCTTAAAGACAGTGAGTGTTTACAGGTGATTATTGATTAGATGATGCAGGATACAGCTGCACAGATAGAGATGACCCAACAAGAGCCCTAAAATTCTGAGTGAAAGATGACACCATGGTTTCTAACTTGCTGGCTCGAGGCAAGTCCTACAGAATTTAATTTTGTAATTAGTTGTAGTTTAATTTTTCTGATAGAAATGGTTTGGTGGTACTTAAGGAGTGTTGTGCATAAGTG
>OMLM01020017.1:8437-23305 GCA_900302695.1 Helostoma temminkii | reverse complement strand
TTGTATTGGTGATGGAATTGTAAAGTAAGGGGCCTCTTTAGACATCACTCTTCTCAATTCAGGCAGACAAAGGTTATTCTATTTGGGCCCAAAAACCTCAGAGATACAATGTCTATTCACATAGTTTTTTTAGATGATATAGCACTGGCGTCTAGCAATATTGTGAGGAATCTTGGAGTTATCTTTGACCAGGATATCTCCTTTAACTCATATATTAAAGACATCTCTTTATCTGCCTTCTTTCGCCTGAGGAATATCTCTAAAATTAGAAGCATCCTGTCTCAAAGTTTGTTACTTCTAGACTGGACTACTGTAATTCTCTTCTAATAGGATGTCCCAGTAACTCCTTAAAAAGTATCCAACTTATTTAAAATGCTGCAGCCAGAGTTCTGACTGGAATTAGTAAGAGAGATCATATTTCTTCTACATTAGCTTCCCTCCATTGGCTCCCTGTAAAATCCAGGATAGAATTTAAAATTCTTTTTCTCACATTATCAAGCCCCTATGTATCTTAAAGACCTCATAGTACCATATCACCCCAGCAGAACTCTTCGCTCCAAATGTAGAATGGGAGGCAGTGCCTTTAGCGATCAAGCTCCTCTCCTGTGGAACCAGCTCCCAGTTCAGGACAGGAAGCAGACACTGTCTCTATTTTTAAGACTAGGCTTAAAACTTTCCTTTTTGATAAAGCTTATAGTTAGAGCTCATACGCCACCACTGCCTGTTTGTGTCTTCTCTCTCCTGTAGTTGTGTGTCTCTCTCGCTGCTGGCCCATCACCTTGCCTGCTTGTTGTTGTTATTGGTTTTGTGATCTGCTGTTCTTTTCTCTTTCTTTCCATTCACCCCAACTGGTCGAGGCAAATGGCCACCCACCTTAAGCCTGGAGTTCTTCCTCTCCACTGTTGCCTAGTGCTTGCTCAAGGGGGATTCGTTGGGTTTTCCTTATTATTTAGTTGTATTGTAAGGTCTTAAACCTTACATTGTGAAGTGCCTTGAGATGACTTGTTGTGATTTGGCACTATATAAATAAACTTGAATTGAACTGAATTAACTGGAAAAGGCACTGCAGCTGTATGGACCTTTACAGCACTACTTAGCTGACTATGCTCCACCTTTTTTAAAAAATTCTCAAAAATTATCATTATTATTAATTTTAATCTTTAGTCTGGATAGACACCTCCTTGAGTTTGGATCCAGACCAGCTCCACCATTGGTGCCCACTGATATAAGTGGTTATATTCGTATTTTTTAGGCCCATTTACTTAAAAATTAGAGTGCACTTTGTCTTGCAATATGAAAGTGTTTAAACTATTTTCTGGTAATTAAATTACCTTGTTTACACAGATCAGAACCAGCTGCTCCACGTTGTCCAGGCATTCCCCTTTCTCCCAAATGTCCGACTTTACCATTGTCTCCTGTAGAGCAGGAAAAGCAGCACTAAATGGAAAAAATGCCCAGTGAAAATATTTGGAAAAAAAAAAAAAGAGTTGCACAGACAACTTTATTCTTCTCTAATACCTTCTGGGTTCTGAAAGGTTTGACTTGCAGGTGGCTCCAGGTTATCAAACTTACACATTTCTTGTTAATGGACAGATCACATGATGATAATGAAAGCTTTAGTGCTGGTGCAAACTTTGAAATAGTGTTGCAAGAGGAACCGTAAGCAAAGCAAGCAAACTGGTTTCAACCCCTTTAACCCTAGCTCACTGGCCCCCCCATCAGCACTACTTTCAAGTGTGTGTTCTCTTGTTAATAAAAAAAAAAAAAAACATCTTAGATACAGCTATGCAGCTAAAAGGGCTAACACCATACTGAGTCGCTTCCCACTGCTCACCACAGCTAGAGTCTTTAGCAGTAGTAGTTTTGGCCGTATTATCTACCACGGGAAGTCTCTGCTAATAGAAGTGTACATCCTTCCCAGCACAAAGGCTTAATGTTTACTATCAATGCACCTTGGTCCACTACTATTGACATTGAGTTTTTTTATACACTGTGTATATGGAAGAATGACCAGAAGCTGACTTGAGTTGAACTGAGTTGGATAATGGTGGAAGGATGGTTGTGCTGAGATGAATATTACTCACCTCTTTTACCTTTTTCACCTGGAAGTCCTGCTTGACCAGGAGCCCCGCGTGGTCCTGCTGGACCCATTGGTCCAGGATCTCCTCTATCACCTGGATGAGTATTAAGACCTGGCAGCTGACTACTACAGAAATGAGCCACCAGGCAGAGGATGGAAATGAAGAAACACGACCTCATCTTCATGCAGGTCTAAAATTAAAAAAATAATAATTTTAGAGGTTTAGGAGGTTTACAACCTACTAAACTATATATATATTGAACTGCATTGTGAGACTATTCAGAAAATCAGGCTCTGAAATATAAAACCATAAGATATGCTAATATAATAGTAAATAATACCAAAAACACAAGTAAACTCACTTGCTGCTGGCTCTTTCTTTGCTGCTTCAGAGCAAAATAGCTGAGAAAACATTTCTGAAATGTGAGTAATCTAGTTCTGAGGAAATTAAAAGCAGTTGAACAATCTTTCAGTCATAGGGCCTCCCTCTGGTCAGTGAATACAAAACCTAATAACAACAGATTTCTTCTGAAATAAATTTGCATTGAAGTGAATTAAATGGGAACAGCATCAGACTGTTTAATACAGTATATTTTACACCCCTCAAGTTTGGGGTGAAATAATCTAAAACAAATTGACATTTTTGTTGCTCTTGAACCCTGTGAATGCAAAGCTGCTTCACAAGAAGGTGATCAGCAGGAATAGTATGATATTCATGCCAAAGGTGATATTTATATAGGTACAGATTGGGCAGTTGGTGCCAGTTTCTTAATATCATAGTCATTTCCTCTGCTGACCTCTAGTGCTCGAATGTGAATTGCTCTAGAACAGGGGTCTTCATCTAATCCAGGAATTCAAGTCACTTCAAATCCCTAGTTGAGGCCCAGACTAATTGTTTTCAATTGCTATAATTTATTTTTTAAGTTTATTCATTTTATTGGGTTGGATTATCCTGATGGCACTGAAAGACTTTGAAAGCTCCTATAAACATAAAACAGTTTTTCATACAGGCTCGGATGATTGAGTAAACTAATCCTAATGCGTCCCCCATATTCTAATTTCTGTGTAGGATTTGTGTTAAGAGTTCACAAAAATATCTTGTACATAGTCTAAAACGCACTATTGTAATATTGTTACTGTTACAGAACTGGCATGTATTGTACAATTGCTGATTATTTTCTGTCCATGTTTTTTGTAGTGTTGAAATTGACTTAAGTCACACCACTTCTACATCCTGTATTTTGGATACTTATTAGAGCGGAAACTTCTCGTCCAACATCACAAATGCGCTTCTGGAAGAAAAGTCAAAAATTCCCACTAACACACTTCTCAACTTTGTGGACAGCCTTCCCAAAACAGTTGAAGCTGTTAAAGCTGCAAAGGGTGGACCAACGTCATATTAAACCCTATGGATTAGGAATGGGATGTCACTTAAGTTCATATGCGAGTCAGGGCAGTTGAGCAAATACTTTTGGTAATATAGTGTATGTCACAAATGATCTCTAGGCTTTTTTTCTCCATTCTTGCTGCTCTAGAATTTGTCTGTTATATCGTCAGAAATATTGTGAGTTTTAAAATGTTTGTGCTCCGTGTGAGTAACAACCTTTGAAAATGTCAGATTTACGAAACCCTGTTTCATAACATGGGTTAAACATTTGCCAATTTGGTGATTTTTAAACTGACAATGAATTTGGAGAGAACGAGTGTGAGGCTGAAGTAGTGAAAAGGGTTGTCATTGACGGTGGCAAGAGAGGACGTGGTAAGAAGTTCTCACCATTTTTGACTTTCTGTGTACGCACATCATGAATCTGCACAAAATTAAGCTCACGCTAAAGACAAAACAGATGAATGTACACATATACACTAAAACATATATTCACACAAAACACACAGGCTCAACAACATGTGACAAATATGCAAAAAAGTATGTATTCATCAGCAGGGGGGGGAACATATTTTAGATTTTTTATACAGTAATTCAGATATTATCAGAATCCAATAAATGCTAATTTAAGTTCATAATTGTTTCACATTTATAATTACTAAGTATTTGAAATGATTTCATCTGATGCAAAAAGAATTAAAAAAACAACATGTAGCAGTACAGATTAGCTCTCTAGATCATCAGTTATTGAATAACCCATAACTGCTATTTTGAACATAATGGTAATGGTTCTGCTGTCTTTTTTATTCTGTCTGTTGGTTGGCAGCAAGGATTCTTAAAACTCTGTATGCTCTTTGTAAGAATTGCAAGACAATATAATAAACCACTGATGGGAACAAGTGGTCTTCAGGGCTAAACAAACAATACAAAACATGAGAATGAGATTGGATGTGATTTATTCTGCTGGGATTGGGACAGGACAGAAGTGAAAATCCACTTCTGTGTCACCATCTTGCGTTAGCTGCGACCTGATACAAACTGAATAAAATAATCATAGCAAGGATTATGATGCAACCCAGAACAGTGGCCCCGATGTTTAGGTAACGTGCAGTAGAGCCGTGACGTCGAGCACCATCCAGATCTCCAACCATCTTTCGGTCTCTGGCCTGAAAAGATCAAAACATATTGATTTTAGAAGTAGATTTAAAATATTTTTGTCTCTTCGATAGTTAAAATAATTATTCATTCTCTTTTTTTGTGCATTCGTGTGTTTCTTGTGGCAAAGTTGCTCTGCCTTTTATTCCATGTTGCAGTTTTTTCTCTCATCAGTTCTCATCATGATGTAACAACACTAGAAAGTATAGTTAACTTTGAATCATGAACACTTGAGAACTTTGCAGCCTAATCAGAGTGTATCAAAGGAAATACTGAACTAATACAGCATGCAAGTTTAATGAGACTGGAAACATTGCTTTAAGTGCTTGTTTGGAAAAAAAACGCAGTGTAGGTTTTAAACTGTATTTACATTTAACTTAAGTCAGAGTGAGTCAGACATTTGTGGGACAAATCTTTATCTAAACTTTAGATATCTAAAATCTTACAGGAAAAATATTCCTCATCGTCACAATAGTGTGTTCCTTACTTAAAGCTGGTAGACATTTTGCACTGTTTTGCAAGACAATACCAAATCTAATTTCTGTTTTCTATTTCTGTTGAAATAGACAGCAATGGATACACACACAATACACACACCTTGATAGAATAGATAAGAGCAGCCAGTCCAAGGCAGCAGGGGTTTATGTAGGTAAACCAGAAGAGTGACCAGATGATGTGGTCTTTGGGCGGCTCAGTCATGATGTCCACAGTGGTATGTTTAACCACTGAAGGTTCTTCAGGCTGTCCAGGGAACGCTTCATGTCTTTCCATCTGCATTTGGGAAGCTTTAGCTGGGTGACCTTCAGGATTCATTGCTCTCAGCTCAAACACAATTCAGATCGATTGCTTCAAGAATGCGTTCAACAACTTGAAGGAGTCTCTATAAATGTTGACTTCCTTTCGACGTTTTAGTGTTAGCACATGTCAGGTTTTCCACCATTTTGCCTAATAATGTAAGTGCCTTCTAATGTAACACTGTCCTTTCCCTTATTGACTAATACTAACTGAACAGATAAAAGAAGTAATGTAGAACTGAACCTTTATCAATAGTAGTTTTCCTATTTCAAGTCACTGTAGCTGTAGCTTCATAGACAGGACATGATGGAACTGATGAGAACATCAATTAAAACAACTTAAAGCTGCCACTGTGAGCATTATCAATCACTCTGTGGTACATCAGTGAAACACATTATTGCCAGTTTATTGCCGTAAGCACAACTTTCTTCCTTTAAAATCTCAAGGAAAATTATTATTCATCTTCAGAAGGGTCTTGTTGGTAATCTGAATTTAATGTTTTTGTCTTGATGTCAGTTAAGCAGTTAAGAAAACATAGATCAGTTCTATAGGTTTGCAACACGAGAAGTGCATATTTTAGAATGATGCCATGAGCATAAAGTATACAGTAGAACTGCAACTTTCACCAAGGCACAGCAGCAGCACTGTTTTACATGTTTCCTTTGTATCTGTAGTCCTCATGTCTGTATCTGTAGCTGGATGCGTTAACAGACACAACAATCTGTCTGTATTTCCATACAGCTACATGTGGAGACTAAAACAGCAAATCTGATTGTGGTCTACAGCCGCCAGTAGATGTCAAACACAACAACAAAAGAGAAAACACAAAATGCAACAAAACGCATGGATGTTGTTTGTCCATCTCCCTAAGCTATTACCAATATTTGCTATTGTTAGCTTCACTGGCTAATGAAACTATTAGTACATAATTCATTGTTCTTTCTTTTGCACACTATGTCCAAAACTGTTAAATTATTTTTGTTATAACATGGTTAATCGTTTGAGCACACGCCCTTTGTTAAAACTGTTTGTATTTGTGTTACCTCCCACCACACCTAACACACTCCCAGCACTGGGTTAGGGTCAGGGAAAGACTGTGGGGTGGGCATTAGCAAAAAACGGATCACTCACACATGTCGTCTGCATAAAAATTTAAACACAAACACAATCTGGCTCTAACACTAACAATTAGTATTTTTCATGCCTAAACATAACCTCACTCAGAACTCTGATCTCAATATTGAGTCTGTAGTCCCGCACATCTATCCCAAACACCTGTTAATTAGTGTGAAGTTTAATTCATTCTCAAAATATGTTGCCTGATAATATAATGATTACGTTTGCTAAAACACGTAATCAATGTTATAATAACTTGTATACAAATAATTGCTTCTCCTCATATGTTTGCTATTACATTTCTCATAAAACGTAAGCAAAGTTGCAGTTTTGTTGTATAGGAATGTGATTTTTAGCAGACAGAGTTGGCTCACCTGTGTGTGCAGCGCGTGTCTGTGTGTGTATGTGCACTCCACTGTGCGTGATACAGAAAGTGGAGGAGAAATGACATGCTGTCATGCAAATAGGTTAAATACCATCAGGCTAATTAGTTTGGTTAATAAAAGAACAAGGGATAGACCTTTTCTATAGGAAAGGTAACCTTAAATGACTGTTGTTGTGATCTGGTGTTATATAGAAAATAAAATGATATAAATTAACTTGTCCTTCATTGTGGGCTATTTTGTGTGTTATTTTAGGTGTCTCTAATGTTCTGGGCTTCCTATTTATATCAATGCAGTGTCTAAAATGGTGGTTGGTCTTTTTTGTCTATCTTTCTGTCTGTTATCTGTTAGATATTGCTTCTCCTTTTTTTTTCTTTTCTTTTTTTTAAATTCCTGTGGACAGGATCGCCACAGCAGGGTGTAGTCCACATGTTTGGCTTAGGTTACCCTTCCTGATGCAACCCTCCATCGGACTTGTGAAAGGAACTTGAAATTCACTGGCTTGTGCAACCTCAGTGGCTGTGGGATTGTGGGGGTTCAGTGTCTTATACATACTGCAACAACAATTGCGCCACTGCCGCCTATTGGAGATTGCTAATATAATTTTTTATTCTTAAATATACAAAAACAGATTAGTATCTGAATCATGTAATTGACCAGCAATTCTTAATTGTTGCATATAAACTCACCTTGATAGAAAAGATGAGGGTTTGAGTGGACAACGCAGCAGAGGGACCAGATGATGTGGTCTTTGGTGGGCTCAGTGATGACATTTACAGTGGTATAATGAACCACTGCTGGTCCTCCAGGCTGTCCAGGGGCCTAATCATGTCTTCCTATTTGCAATGGGTAAGACTTAGCAGGGTGATGTACAGGATTTATCACTGTCAACTCAACTAAGTAGAGAGAAAGGTGTGAAACCTAAACTGACCACAATATGACATAATGGGTGGCAGTTTTTTTTTCTTTTTTTTTTTTTTTTTTAACTCTCGTTCCACTGAAACATATGTTACTCCTATAATCTATTCCTAATTAACAAAAAAAGGAAGCCTAATTTTTGACACACCTAAAAAGCTTTTTTTAAGGAGCTATTGAATTTTTCAATGAGAGAACGAATGGTTGATGTTTTTTTACAAAATAATAACATTTTTTGTAGATAATGCTATATGAGACTGTAGCTGTAAATGTCTTACTGCATGATTGAAGGGACTGGAGCTCAGAGAGGCTGCAGGCCTGCACTGACACACACATTGTTTCAATCATTTATAGTTGTCTTGCTAACACATTTCAAATCATGAACCCTAAATTGTAAAACAGACTTTCCACTCAAAATCTGACATCTCAAGGTTTACATCTATGGAAACCATACTGAAGATTTCACCTTATGTATGGGATGATCCAAATGTTGAGTCAGAGTTTGACCTTCAAAATCTCAATTCAAAGAGTTGAACACATTGACTGATACAGGCACTTTTTAGAAACGATGCTGAGATGTCTTGCTGGAAACCTAAATTTAAAAAGAAATGCTTTTTTTGTAAAGCATGTGAAGCAAAGAAACACACCATCAAACAACAATACCCAGCAGCAGGTGCAGTATTTAGCATCTGTAATCGTAAATATAATTCTAATTGCTTCTGCTCCTTATATGTTTGTCTGTTTCATCTCCAACAAATACAATGATAATAAGCATCATGATGGAACTCAGGAGTGTAACACTGATGTTAAAGAAGCATGTAGTGAGCCGTAATGTCGGGCACCATTCTGATATCCATCCCTGTTCTAGTCAGCAGCCTAGCAGCAGAGTTCTGGACAGTTTGTAAACGTCTTTTTGATTTAGACAGGAGAATATGCTGTTGCAATAAGAAGATCAAAGCATGAATAATAGTTTCTGCATCAATGCACAATACTTAAAAAAAATCGCCTGACCATTAAAAATTGAGGACAGTCCCTAATAACACATGTGATTACCAATTAAAAACAACAGCATTGTGGCCGGATACAAAGAAATCAGAGGTATTGACAGATGAGATCCCAAGACCCAGACTGAAAACTAAATCAAGAGTGTGACCACCAATATGAGTTTGGCGTGACACTGTTGCTGAAAATGAAAAGAATTTGTTATATTTTAAAAAAAGGGAAATCCAGGATATTAGAGGAGATGAAATCATTTAGAATAAATGTCTTATTTGTAAGAGATCTCACGTTGAGGAGAGCAAATTTAAGTTTAGCAGCTTGCATTAAGACAGAGGTGAAAGCTGGAACTTTAGTCGCAATCTTAAGTTATTATCATAATTATGTGAGAACTGTATATGCTTTACAGGTCTATGGGAAATTTTTCAGGAATACTAACACTAAATAAAGTAGCTTCAAAGAATCATTATTGCTAGCAGGACTAGTGGGGAGTGCAAGGCGAAGTAGGTATGGATATCAGATAGTTAGAGGGGGAATGCATCAAAGCATACTGCACATTTGCCACAAGCATGCGACTACCCATCCTGTTATGATGAACACAATCCTGTGAGTAAAAAGAAACCTGATTCCAAAAGAAAAATCTAAATCTCTTTCTCTCTCGAATAAAGCCAAGGTTATGATTGATGCAGGCAGACTGTAGCCAGGTATGTAGACTTATAATCCTACTAAAGTGACCAATAGCACAACCTAGTGTTGGAATTGGGCCTGAGATTAAAACAGATTTTTCAGTGGGTGTTATGGGGGTTCAGCGTCTTGTCTAGGCAAATTCAACATACTGCAGTAGCCGGGTTACGAACCATCCACCCAGCTAATGGTGCCACTGCCACCTGTTAGAAATTGCTAATATTCATTTTTATTCTTAAATATACAAAAACAGATTGGTATGTGAATAATATAATTGACCGGCAATTGTTGCATATAAACTCAGATGAGTGCTGCCAGTTTGTTCGGGGACCCCCCCATGGCAGGGTGATGTACACGATTCATCGCCAACCTCAACCAAGTTTGGAGTGCAGGGAAAGGTGTATGACGTTTTACTGCAGCTGTTCGATTTTGAAGGGTCTTCAGTGTTGACACAAGCATTATTTTTCTTTGTTTGTTTTGCGTTTTTTACACCAAAAGCAAGTTTAAGACAAAAACAATATGTGACAAGATGGGTTACATATTTTTTTTTCTTCCCCTATGCTCAAATGTTACGCTTATAATGTATTTTAATACAAAGAAACTTTTCCTGATCTCACCACAGAATAAGTTTTGCTTCAGACTGCAGGCTAACTAACTTTTTTGAAAGATACTTTGAAATGCCTTGTAATAACAGAAAAGAGATGTTTATCATCTCTTGCTTCACACTGCAAGCTAACACCAGTACAAAATTGGTTGTGTTTTTGCATTGTCATTGCATGACAACCTGACGGTGGTGACAAGCTGTACTTCTAAACAGGTTTGCAATTTCATGGCCACCCACATAAAAAAGAAAAAGCAAAACAGATTGGATTGGGACAGGACAGAGGTAAAAATCCACTCCTGTGTCACCCTCTTACATATATGTTAGTTAAGAATGCATACAAATGGGGTAAAGCAATGATAATGAGGATTATGATACAACCCAGGTCCATGGCCTAGATGATGCAATAGGCAGTAGAACCATAACGTCGAACACCATCCAGATCTCTGACGACCATCTGGTCTCTGGCCTCAAAAGATGAAAGCATGTTGATTTTTGTTGGTCCATAAAGTCATAAAGAAAGGGTTTGAGTACTCAAAGCAGCAGAGGGTCCAGATGATTACTCTTCAGTAATCCAGTTGTAACATTCACAGTTGTATGCTGAACCAATACTGCTCCTCCAGGATGTTCAGGGACTCACCATACATCTCCCCTGCAATGCAAAAGTCTCAGCAGGGTGATGTACAGGAATTATCACTGTTAACCAAATTTGGAGTGGAGAGGAAGGTGTCAAAGTTTTGCTTGTTTGCTTTGTTTTTTTTTTAAACCAAAACACTTCTAATGTATTTAAGTTTGATAGAAAGAAACTTTTCCCGATCTCACCACAGAATGAGTTTTGCTTCAGAGGATAACTGTTTTGAAAGCTACTTTGAATTTCCTTGTAATAACAGAAAACAAACACATTTTGATGTTATCTATCGAGTCTTGCTTCACACTGCAAACCAACGCCATTACAAAATGTTTTTGCATGGTCATCCCCATGTTCTGAAGGTGGTGACATGCTGTAATTTCATGGCCACCCACAAAAAAAAAAAAAAAAAAGATAAATAATTTTATTAAACGTCCTTCACAGGGGAGTTTTTCCAAAGCTACTTAACAAATTCAGATATTTATATAATTCATAAAACTCTTATATCTGTTTCTCATGTGTAATTATTAAATAGTTGTATTTAATGTGATACTATATGATATGAACATATTGTTAATGGTTCTGTTGTCCTTTTTATTCCGTCTGCTGGTTGGCAGCAAGGAACCTTAACAGTCTGTACACTGTTTGTAAGACGTGCAAGACAATAAAATAAAACCCAGATGGGAAAAAACACTTCTGTGTCACCCTCTAGTTTGTATGTTATTTGCAAATGCATACAAACTGAGTAATGGCAATGGAAATAAGGATTATGGACAGTAGAGCCATAATGTCGAGCACCATCCAGATCTTCATGAACTTTATCATTATTATTTATATATATTATTATATTATTTATGTCGTAACAGCAATAGAAAATATACCTAACTTTGAATCATTAACACTTGAGAACTTTGCAGCCCAGTCACAATTTACCAGAGAACTCTTAACTAACATTATATAGCGGGCAAGTATAATGATATCAGAAACATTGTTAGGTTCTAGGTGTGCGTTGTAACAAAACATCAGAGATGGCCACAAGTCATTTTTTGCAAGTCTAAGTCAAATCCCAAATCTTTTAGCTAGAGTCCAAGTCAAGTCTCAAGATTTGAGGGGCAAGTTTAAGTCAAGTCTCAAGTTCCTGGTCACAAGTCTGAAGTCTTACATGGTTATACTGAGTGTTTTGACATTTGCTACATGCCATCCAGACTGCTTAGAAATCTCCACTGCATTATATCTAAGCAAATAGAAGCATGTATTGCATTACCATCATTCCGTTATCTGATAGCATGCAGTATCAAAATTGGTTAGTTGTTTAGTATCTTTCTGAAACCACTGACATGAGATGCTTGAAGCTGGGATCGTCATTCAAAAAGAGGCAGGTTGCATTAAATGATGCGGTCCTGTATTATGGACTCAGTGATGGCCTTTTGTCTGGGATGGCCCTGGCTATACATTTGCACACCTCTTGTTTATGAATCAATGCTGCCGTGTCTCTTTGCACTGGGCAGTTTAAAAAATAAATGGATCTGGATAAAACTGACAACTGACTTACAATTATTAACACTAGGGATGTCCTAATACCACTTTTTTACTGACTGACCTTACGAAAAAGAAGTATATTCAGATATACTATTAGTGTACTTTTGTGTATACAATTGTGCTTTAGTTCATTAACATGGTAGGAGGTCGTACTGTGTTAAGTGACATATAGGGTGAAGTTTACTTCGAGAGAAAATTTTAGATCACCTAAAAAGTATACTGTTATTACATCACTAGTAAACTAAAAGTATAAATAAAGTTTTTAGTATACAAAATGTGTATACTATCAGTAGTATTCTTCAAGTATAGGTTTATAAACTAAAAAAGTGGGCCAATTTAGTCACAAGAAGTGGTAAAATAGTATACTAGGATGTATGCTAGAAGTACATAGACATAAGTATACTTACTATACTTGGGTACTTGCCAATCCCAAGTATTTAATATTATTGCAACTTGTCTGCATGTCTTTGGACTGTGGAAGGAAGCCAAAGTGTCTGAAGAGAACCCACGCAAACACGGGGAGAACATGCAAACTCCACACAAAAAGATCCTGGCCAAGCAAAATCTGCGATTACTAGAAAAGTGCAATAACTAATCAGATGTTGTCGCTTTTTGACTGTGACAAAATAAAATACACAACAGGAGAATATTGATCACAACCAAAAATTTTACTTTTTATGTAATTATCAGAAGTATACTAGACAAAGTAGTATTTAAGTACACTTGCTGTAAACTGACAAGTATACAGAAAAGTCTAAGCATACTTAGAGTACACTGAAGTATACTGACAAGTATATAGAATTACCCAGCATGCATTTCAGTAGTTAAAGCATACTTGTGTATGTAAGGTTTAAGACATTACAGAATTTGACAATACAACTATATGGAATTATATTAAAAAGCCAACGAATCCCCCTTGAGCAGCACTAGAGGAAAAACTCCCTTTAGCAGCAGAACCATGTTCAGAGTAGGCAGCCACCTGCCTCGACCTGTTGGGGTTAATGGAAAGAAAGAGAGAAAAGAACAGGTCACAACCACAGCAAGAAGCAGCAACAAAACACTGGGCAGGATGGTTGGGCTAGCATATGCACACTGGAGACATGTAGAAAAGGCAGAAGATAACTGCAGAAAGGTATAACTATGGGAAAGACTGAGTTAGTGACATGCAGTGGTGGTGTATGAGTGAGAGGAGAGGAGCTCAGTGTATCAAGAAAGGCCCCCTGGCAGTCTAAATTTATAGCAACATAACTAAGACATGGTTCAGAGTCACCTGAACTAGCTCTAACTCTAAGCTTTATCAAAAAGGAAAGTTTTAAACCTAGTCTTAAAAGTACAGACCGTGTCTGCTTCCTGAACCTGAACTGGGAGTTGGTTCCACAGGAGAGGAGCTTGTAGAAGAGAAGGAGAAGGACATGTAGACTAAGTCATTCAATTCTGTAATATGTTAATGGCTGGCTGTGCTGAAGGAAATCGGTTCCTGTTACTCCTAAATTATTTCACAACTAAGATCAGTTTCTTTAACAGCAATTATATAGGGCAGACAATGACTGGAGGGAGGGAGGCACTGAAAAACAGTGTTTATGCAAAGTGGTTTATATGATTCAGCAATCCAACTACTTTTCATCACTTTCTAATCTGCATCATGTTTCTGAAACTGATAAATGCAACCATGAGCCTGTTGTTTTAATAAGTAATCAGCACATATTTGTGTCTCTCCATCCATTTGTCGACGGCGCAGTGAGAGAGACATGAAATGATGGCTGTGATGAAGCTGCAGAGGCATGTAAGCATTGGGGTCTCTGCAAAAATCAATTAAGACCAAAAACACCTGGTCACATTAGTGAGTCACTATATGGGTGGAAGATTACTTTTTAATTCCCTTTCCCCGTATTTTATACTTATAATTTATATTGCCTAAATGAATGTTCAAGCCAAATAACAGACCACAGGCAAAGGGGTTTTATGCTCACTAGTGGTCTATATAAGAACTGAGCAAGAGATAGAGGGTTTTTGGTTGTCACTTGTTAGTACACGTTATTTCTTTGTTCTGGTCATAAAATTATCATTGGTGCAAACTGGCAAGGTCTTGGTCAAAGTCTTCCATGCTGCATGTGTAAAACCTTTGACAAATCAGTCATGGTTCTTAAATTCTTCTGAGAACAAATTTCCATGACTCTGCTATACAGTCTATGGTAACTCAGTGAAACACAAGAATTGTAGAAATTATTGCCAGTTTATTGCCACAAGCCATAAGCATATAAGCAATATTTTTTACATTAATAGTTCAAGGAAACCTATTTAAAAATAGATAATATTATATAAAATATTATACTGAATATAATGTTGAATGAACGTGATTCATCTTCAGAAGATAACTTCTAAAACACGAGTCTTGCTGGTAATCTGAATGTTTGTCTTGATGTCAGACAGCAGTTAAGAACACATAGATCAGCTCTGTAGGATTGCAACACAAGAAGCATGTTTTTCGTTTGAGTATATGTTAAAATGATGCCATGAGCATGAGACATAGACATTCAAGTTTCACCAAGGCTCAGCAGCAGGCATCTCCAGCACAGTTTTACATTTATCCTT
>OMLM01020015.1:7883-33049 GCA_900302695.1 Helostoma temminkii | reverse complement strand
CACACACACACACACACACACACACACACACACACACACACACACACACAGGGAGAGAGAGAGAGAGAGAGAGAGAGAGAGAGAGAGAGAGAGAGAGAAAAGAAAAAAAACACTTTGGTTTAAATTTAACTTCTTCAGTCATTCCAACTATTCTTCTTCTTTAGAGCATTTGTAGGCTATCTTTATTATGGATGTGATATTATTACTGAAGACTTGTCTGTGCTGTGATAGCTGAAGATTGACCTCTGTATGGTAGAGTGGGTCAACCTGCAGGGTTAATGTTCCAGTGTTTAAGGACACAGGTAAACCTGTACATTCACTGTACTAATAGTACGTAACAGCCTTCTTATGTGTTAATGTCAGTTGATGTATGCTGCAACAAAAACAGACCACCATTGTGTTTGGGTAATCTCAAATATCAGCGTTGGCCAAAGATGATTTGCATTTGCAATTTTCTAAATCACAGACAACTGTAACACTGTTGATTGTTGGAGAACAGCAGTGTTCATTGTTGATGTTGTTGTGACTTTTTTTTGTAAATGGACTAAATGGTCTGGATTTAGGCTTCAGAGGTGAGGATTCAAGTCCAGTAATTACTGATATGTTTTACACTACGCTGAAAATGTGATCACTTCTCAAAGTAATACATGTAAAATGGATTTCAAACTTTAACAAAATTAAGTTGTTTCAGAAGCGTATAAAAATATCTTTATTTCCTCTTTGACCAACTCAAAGTCAACTTGGCTTGGTTCCTTAATAAAGGACTATATGAGATGTCACCTCCTTCTCTCCTCCTCTTCCTATCTATAGCTGTTTCTTCTGTGTCCTCCTTTCTATTTAAATGTAAGGGCAGCAGATATGTGAATGTTTTGCCTCATTGACCTGCTGATATGAACCATCAACAATCCATTAGAGAAATGTGAAAATGTGCAAACAAACCAAGCAGGTAAAAGAAGTTACAGAGCAGTCGAGTGAAAATAATACTGATACTGAGAGATAGGAGATGGAGAGAGAAAAGGAAGGAAGTATAATTTATGAACAGGATTGGGAATAGGATTAGGAGTGGTCATTTCCAAAGGATCCTAGGACATGGAAAGTATTAAAGCTTGATTTCGTCTTGCTCTATGAATGGTGCATGAGCTCACAGTAGCTAGGGTGTTTTTCCACCGCTCTGCTCAGCTTCTGCAAGCTGACCAATAAGAAAAGAGTGAGCTTAACTTTACATTGAAATGGGCCCACAGAGAGAACACACAATGGGTAGACATGTAGAGAGGGCAACAGACCATTAAAATCTATATCACATGCAGTGAATGAGCACATACTGTACTATATAACAAAAAATGCAGACAGCAACTAAATAATAAATATATAATAATAAAAATATTATCCCACAACTTTGTGCAGTCATGTATGTGTCTGTGTACTACTGCAGAAACACTGTACATTACAGTCCATCTGAATAATGGATACTATGAAATGTGAACAACATCAATGCTGTCCAACCTGGAGAAAAGCAGAGCTATAAAAGCAGCTTAAAAGCAGGTATGGTCGTGGTGCTGCAGCAATCTTTTCCACTCCAGTCAATCCACCACTGACTTTCACTGTTGTGCACAAACTGCACAAATCAATATAGCAGTAATAACAGATCATTTATTACATGTAATTTGAGCAGGGTCATTCAGTTCTCCACTCTGCACAGTGTTATATACAGCCTTTCAGGTCATTGCAGCCTTACTAGTTTGTTTCACATGCTCTTCTCCCAACCCTGTGTGCAGCTAGCTGGTGTTATCTGGCGTTATCATGTTCAGGAGAGTTGTACAGTCCTGTCTGTGAGTAGTAAAAGCTACTGTGCTGTGTTTTCTGTGTAACAATCTTGAATCTGTTCCTCCAGCCTGTATAATTCATTTAGCAGTAGATGAAACAACAGCCCCTTGTGTTGTTTAACTCGGGGCAAATGTGAATCCAGCCTTATCCTGCTGCTCAGCGTTATGCAACACTGTTGTAGAAGACCTGGCTGAGTGTAGAGTTCTAGCACTACATGAGGTCATTGAAGATGTTGGCAGTCCTGTGGTATGATCCAGTCTATCCCATACACATGCAGTATCGAGAAGACTCCACGTTCCAGACTGTTTCTGTGCATTCCTCATGATGTGCGCTCTACCATCATTTCACAATAAAATTTTAAGTATAGGGAGAATTAGAATTTTCGTCTTTAATTAGATTAAATATGCCTCATTTGTTTTTTGACCTAACCTAACCCTAACTTTTGTCTCATTTAACACATTATTTGATTGCAGCTGAGTCAAAGTGCTGCTAAAGAATTCAGAGGACAATGTTCGTGCTTCAAACTGTGAACGACACTCAAAGCTTGAAAGAGTCACTTTATGTGGGTAAAAAGATGTAATTTGTTGCCATGTGATTGTCAAATTGAAACAGATTAAAACTAAGTAGCTGCTGTATTGTCTTGTCTGCCGGTTGTCCTCACTGTCACCTACTCCCCTCTTTTCTCCTTCTCTCCTGTCCATCTGATGTCCATTACACGTGTTCTGAAACACACAATAACCTGACGAAAATTCATCTGCTATGATTTCCAATAAGCCATTAACTGCCCTCTGGTCATCATGGTGCTACAACATAAGCTGATATTTGCCTATTGTGTGCTCCTTCATGCAATTATAAAAGCAATTGCAAGAGAAGAATGACTTCTGTAAAGGGTTCCACCCTGCAGAATAATGTGTATTGATTACATAAATTCACAGGTTATATAAATGGTATATAAATCTATGTTGAATTGCACTTGCCACAGTGCAGTTATAACTCACACCAGACTGTCCAATGAAAGAACACCCTATCACCAATATTTATATTGAGTTATCTTATGGAGAGGATGGGATTAAACATGCAGACATTTTCACACTACCAGGAACATGCAGAGAGTATCTCAGGGGCAGGTGCTCAAAAATGAATTATAAATATTAATACATACACTTGGCAGATATACATACATATATACATATTGTGGGTTCTATTTGTGCCATATATGACATTTTAATGCACTTTTCCTCTGGCGATTTTGTTGCATTTCTGTCTGATTGGCAGTTTTGCTGTCACCAAAGAATATTTGTACATGGGGGAAGCAGTCTAGTTTAAACTGCGTTTATGCTAATGAGCAGGAGAGAAGTGTATTGATCAGTAGTACAGTTTTGGTACTTATTTTGAGCCAAAATTAAATCTACACCGGTTCAATCTGCAAACACCTCATCCGACTTCACCTGACTCATCATTAATTATGGACTTTGAGCTATTGCTAGACAGTGAAGGACAAGCTTGGGGCACAAGACACTGTAAGAAGACATGCAGCAAAAAACTCTTTAGAACCCTGCTCACTTTATGCAGTGCTGGCACAGCAAGAATACCTTCATTAATTATTTAAATGTTTTGATGAGATCCCATGATTTAATATTAACTGACTGCAAATTCCCTATTTTGTAATTGTTTGCTTAGTTGTTTTGCTATATAGTGTGAAGATTATATTCTGTGACATTTTTATTGAATTTGGATACTCTCTGCTACATACTCTGGCTTCTTCCCACAGTCCAAAAACACACAGTTACGTTAATTGGTGACTCTAACTTGCCAATAGGTGTGAATGTGAGTGTGAATGGTTGTCTGTTTCTATATGCCATCCCTGGTTGGGGGATACGCCACAGGTACAAAGAAAAATAAAGATAAGATCCTTACTTAAAAATAGGATATTAGGAATAGGATAATGGATGGATGTTTTGTTACACTTTGAGTTTCAGTGTCTTGTCCAAGGACACTTTGACATGGGTCCTGAAGGAACCAGGAATCAACCCACTATTGTTGCCCTCCCAGCTTTTCTACAGCTGACCCCAAAGACATAAAGTAAATGAGTGTTTTTTTCACAACTAAAGGAAAAGTGGCTAGTAAGTAGTGAAACCAGCCTATAGATATTCCATCAGCTGCTGCAGTAAGGTTAAATAGCTTCCCCACAGCAGCAGGTGCCTCCTGAAATAGTGAAATATGAATGTGTTAAGATTTTCAAGCATGATTAGTTGAGTTTCAAAGACTTGAAAACTGTCTCATGATCACAGCAATGCAATTCAAAGTTGTCTGAAGCAAGATTGCCTTCTGGTATGGCGGTAAACCGCGATGACTAAAGGTAGAAATTACCAAAAAAGTTTAGATTATGGTGATAGATTTGGGAAGGAAATGGAGCATTAGGGGTCTAGGCAATGAAAGGTCACTAACGGTTGGCGATACGCCACAGGCACAAGGAAAGACAAAGATAAGACCTTTACTTTAAGATACATGTTAACTATCTACAATATAAACTCCTCATAGAGATGTTACACACTCTGCTACAGTAGATGGTGGCATACACCTTCCCAGAGGTTATTTCGCAATTAAAATCAAAGAAAGGAAGAAGGGGAAGAAAGACTGTGCTTCATCTGTCATTGTGTGGCTGTATGAAAAGGCCATGGTTTTTAGCTTCAGGTGTTTTGAGTAAAAATGTAATGTAAAAGTTCTTTATAAATGGACATCAGGACTGTCACTTTTTATTCAAATTTATCTTTCCAGAGTTACTGACATGTTTCTTTTCAGCCAGAAATAGAAAAAAAAACCCAACAACAACTGTGGTATCAAGGATGGGTTACAGTACATTGTTTTACGAGTGGATTTGAATTAGAGCAAATGAAAAATTATTTGATTTGACCTTGTTTTTTTAACTTATTTCAATGACATTTCTTTCTTAGAATTTGAAAACTCTTACAACTGATCGAATAAAGAAAGTTTGTATGCAGCAGTGTCCTTGTGGTGATGATCTGAAATTTGGATTGAGCCCCTATAAAACAGTAGATTTGATCATAGTGAAAAAATTCTAAATAGGAATGAAATTACCTAAAGTTTTTAACAGAGATTTACATGTAGATGCCCCAGTTTCAGGTCTCTGATATTATTGATCCTGCTCATTAGATGTCTTACTGGGGCATTTAAATGTCCCACTAATAATAATGACATATTTTACTGATCCACTTGGGGAAATTGTTGTTTAAATAATTAGACGATGTGCATACTGGGGGTTTCAGTGTCTTTTCCAAGGACACCTCAGCAGGAACCAGGAATCAAACCACTAACTCTGGGGTTAACAGATTACTGCTCTACCAAATGAGCTACATGCCACCCTAGGCTAATTACCTGACTGGTAATCGAACCTGGGCTGCAGCAATGAGAGCACCAATCACTAGATCACTAGGGACTTTCACCAAGCCTTCTTATAAGCATTAGTCACTTTTTGTACTTGCAAGTCATCAAATATCAATGAATCCACAAATAATTACCATCCATAGCAAACCGTATGCTACCTGCCTAGAAGCTAATGTGGAATAATGCTAGGAGTTAGCAGATAAAGTGCTGGTCATACCCCATAAGGATGTTTGGAGACCAAAAACAAAGGGCTAAAACAATAAGGTGTGTAGGTGTGTAAAGATAGATAGATAAATAGATAGATAGATAGATAGAAAAAGTAAAAAAAAAAAAAAAAGTAAACAAATAGTTTATATGATGTAAATGGAAGTAAGCCACCATTCACATTATTTTTACACTTGTTTATTCTTCTATGATGAATATAAAGTACATGGAGCGGGACTGAAAAGTGACATAGACCTGTGTATGGATTGTTTTTTATGTTTATAAATAAATATTGTACTTAATCACACTGAGTAACGTACAGCTGTGGACAACAAGTGCAGACTAATCTCTTCTCTTTTCTGTCCTCGCTGTTCTGGAAGAGTTCACTTAGCTTATACAGAATCAAACTGAGGGTGTTTTTTCCCACAACCTCATATAAAGGTATACAGCGGGTAGACAAGGTGCATATTTTTCTTGTTCTTTTTTTTACACTCTAAAAAGCCACAAAGACCTAACAAAATGCTATTAGACTTACTTGAACATAGAAAATATAGGCTTGCATTGAGTCAGACCCTAAATCTCCTATAAGAACCTCTGTGTTGTTTACCTTCGGTAGAACTATCATGTTATTCCTCTCATTCATGCAACACATCTCCCAGGCATATTATCCCCTTCACTTTCTGTGCTATATCACAGTTCTAGCAGTGATTTATATACACACACACACACACACAATTGCACTCTCTCGTGTTGGTATGTTGGCCTTTTTGTGCTATAAAGATATTGCTTATTACATTCACAGCCCATTGGGGCAAAGGAAAGGTTGAATTACACATTTGATGAGATAGGTTGTGACATGCTAGCATTTAGCGTAGTACCACCAGCCCCTGCGTTAGCCCTGGCTGGCTCTGCTTGGCCACTGGGAAAGGTCAATGCTAATGCTCCATGGTTAGTTCATATGCTTCACTCTATCTCTATCTCTGTTTCACTTACTCTTTCTCTCTGTCTACATGTGAAATTCACAGTTGCACATTTCCAAAGTGACCTCTTACTTACACTCACATTGAATGGGGTTTGAATAAGAAAAGATTTCCAATATTATTTCCTCTTGTGCCCAGATTCCCACCACAGGGAAATCAAAGGCCAGAAAAGCCCCATTGGGGCATGTTTTGACTTCACATCTTGCTCAAGGACACTTCAACAGGGCAGATTCTTGCTGACATAGAGGTTTGGGCCATACTCATCCATTTGAAGAGTCTCTCTAAACTACACAGTCTCAGTGTGTTCAGGTAGCTTTATTATTATTTCACATTCCCTTTCTTTCTGTCTTAGTAAGGTTACCCTGGGTGATTAGGCTTTATCACTGCATTGTCACTGCAGCCTAGTTGCCTTGTTAGTGCCTTCAGAAAGGTCAATACTAATACTATGCAGCTCATACATCTCAGACTGTAAAGTATGTGTAAAATGTTGCATTTCATATCCTTAATGAAATCTATTTAAACTGTGAATAAAAGCACATTATCAAGGACATGCTTTTTCACTCAAGCTATGGAGGTTTGGGACTTCATCATGATGCTGTTGACTATTCTCTCTATCTATATAATTGTATTGCAGATTTCATTTTAAAATGAATAAAACATTGTGCTAGGCTACAGTCAAAATCACCCAAAATGAGTCAAAACATGCTTTTTGATATGATTACATTAAAACTCAAATGTCTCTTCAAACTGCAGTCAGGTGCATCCTGTTTGTTTTAATTATCCCTAAGATATTTCTACATCTTCCAATCCACTTGTGACTAACTGAACTGATTGTTGTGTGCCTTTCTAAGCCCTGTTCAGTGTTGCATTTGGGAACCAAACCAAGCCATGAAGGACAATAAATGGCTAAATTGGGAAATGTGGCAAAAAAGGCCATGGCCAGGGGAGTTGCCAAGAACGGTCACCCCAAAAGTCAACTCATAGTTTGCCTTCTGACAGAACACATTCCAATTAAAAGACATGGCTGGAACCTGTCACTGCTGTGCTCAATGGTGTGTCTGTGCATACCTGCAATGAGTTTTGTCTGTCCAGGAAAGTATCCCCATGGTTACAACTGCTGTTCAAATTGTACAGTGTGCCTTGGAGAAATTAATGCCAATTTCTCTGTCACAGTTCAGAAATCAGTGCAAGAGCTAAAACCCACTAATTGCCCTCTGGATTTTGTCCCTGCTAGGATAATAAAGGAGGTCATTGGCACCATTGGGCCCTACTTGGTCACTTTTATTAACAGCTGCCTTAGGCTGGATATTACCCCCACTGCCCTTAGGTTTCTTAAGGACAGGTCTAACTACCGCATGCTTAAGCTTGACCCCAGGCTTGAGCTCATACTTCCTTCTAATTTTTGACCAACCTGCCTTTCTTAGCTAAGTTTATACATAAAATTGACCTCACACTGTTATAGTCACATCTTCAACTCAATGTTATTGCTGACAAATTTTAATCAGGCTTTAGGTCTCGGCACAGCACTGAATCCAAGCTATTGAAGGTGCACATGTGCATGGCACTTGACGTTAAGAGTTCAGTTTGTTCTAATGCTTCTAGATCTTACAGCAGCCTTCTACACCGGGGACCATGCAGTTCTTATTTTCTGCCTTGAGCACTGCATTGGCTTGCATGGGGCAGTGCTCAAATGGTTTACTTTGTTTCTGACGAATAGGACTATTTCAGTTGTGATCAACGACTCTACCTCTACAATAGCCCCTCTTTTCTCAGCCGTACCCCAAGGCTCAATTTTGCCATCTATACCTTTCTTACTATAGATGCTACCTTTAGGTTCAATGTTCTCCAGGCATAACATCTGCTTTAATTTTTTTGCTGATGATATGCAGATTTACCTACCGGTGATGCAGAGTGATGACAATGCACAACCTTGCACAGTTGTTTTCGTGATATTAAACAGTGACACTCACAGAACTTACTACTCACATCGTACCCAGTCCTGTAGCTTCAGCCCCTCCATTCACTCAGACAGTGAAAAACCTAGCAGTGTTATTTGACAGCAACCTCAATTTTGACAAACAGATTAGCTCTGTGGTCAAAATAGGCTTCTTTCAACTGAGGCTTTTAGCAAAGGTGAAGCCCTTTCTTTCTCAAGTTGACCTAGAAAAGGCATCCATGCTTTCATTAGCTCACGACTTGACTACTCGACTCTCTGGTTGTCCCAAGAGCAAGGTACAAAAAGTGGGGTGACCGTTCCTCCTTTGTATATGCCCACAAGCTACGATGTATAAATGAGTAAGCATCCTTCAAGTCAAAACTAAAAACATATCTATTCAGGCTGGCTTTTGGTACTTAATTCACAGTGGTGCTATACAGATACCTACAGGTTTTCAGATTTTATTCTGCACTTTTATTCAGTTTTTACATTGGCACATTATTATTCCACTAGAGTTTAATAGATGATTCATATTTCTGACTTATTTATTATATATATATTTTTTCCTTTAGTCTATGTGTTTTAATATGTACCTGTTTTACTGTTAATATGTTTTTCTGTTTAGCACTTTGAGGACCGCAGGCTGATACTTGGTATGGACTATGGTTATGACAAAATTAACGTCATGAATACCACAGCAACCACCCACATTCAGCAGGTAAGTAGAGTTTGCTTTTTCTAGATTTGTCTTAATGGAAGATTTTCCTAATACACCAGACTAAATTATTTTAGTATTCCACGTGTGTCTAGCTAATAGAAAATAAATGGCTTTTCCATGAAAACAAATGATGCAGGGAGGTAAATGTTTTGTTCACAAACTTCCATTACCAACAAAGAGAGGGGATATATGTGTAGCTATAGAACAGCTGCTGAGTGAAAGATGAATGGATCTGAGGAAAATGGCGTCCATTTGAACTAATGGAGCTCCAGCAATTAATGGCAGACAGATGGAACTTCAGCACCGAAAGCGGTATCATTGAGACCCATCTGATAAAACTGAATGATTCACCAATACCAAACCTATTCTGTGAGTCACATACTTAGATCTCATAAGACCAGCGAACTACAGATAAACTGTCCAAAAGCCTCTTCAGAACAGTGCAGCATCACTGGCAGAAGTTCTCTGAAAAGAACCTTTGATGGAGTTCATCATTACCATCATTTTTTTTATTATTATTATTATTCTATATGTCTTATTCTGTTATCCAGGAAATGTGTCGCTGCTCCTCTTGTTGAATGTTTGTTGGTTTTGTTTTGTTTTACAAAAAAAAAAAACTGATAGAGTAAAGCAGAATAATTCGGCATACATCAGCATCAACTTGGTAACATCCATGATTGCCCTCACAAAGTCTGCAAGGAATCTGTGGGCATCATTAATGACCAACTAAGCTTTGCTGGCCACATCTCCTTCATCTCTCATTAATGCAGATTTCCCCTCTTCAACATTAGAAAAATCAGACCCTATCTCTCTGAATATGCTGCCCAGCTCCTTGTGTGGGCTCTCGTCATCTCTTGTCTTGACTACTGCAATGCCCCACTGACAGCGCTACCATCATGTGTAATCAAACCTCTCCAGATCATCCAAAAAAGCAGCAGCATGTCTCATTTTTGAGCCAAAAGATTTTTTTCTCAGGGTACTATACTTCAGATGTCTTGTCCCTGACTTTTGTTGCTTGATTTGTAGCTCACTTGTAAGGCACTTTGGATTAAAGCGGCTGCCAAATGACTACAAGTAATTGTAAATTTGGTTGTGTTTTGTGCGTTACTTGGCTGATTGTCAGACTTATCTACTAGGTGTAGGTGAGGACTCAGTTCAAATTCATACATTTCTAGAATGATAAATTTAACCAGAAATGTCTGTAACAAACTAAAATGTTATTCATAGAGCATTGAAGATTTAAACCTCTCTTTTTTGTGCTTGGGAATAAAACACACAAAGTTTCTCTTTTATATAAATTGCCACTGTGCATGATATATTATGCAGAAAGCTGGTAGCTGTGGCAGCACATATCACGATTCTAAGCATGCTAAGTGTGCTGTACTGATCATTTCCCCCCATACTTGTGTATGTGTTTTTATTACATAACATGATAGTTCCCAGCAATGAATAAAAACTATCATCATTGTGTAACTAGTGCAGCTGCGCTTGGGCCCTCGCTCTGAGAGCTAGTTTTCTCTTTGAAAATGTGTGTGTCCGTGATAAAAAGCTGGGAGAGCTAAACAGTCATCTCATGTCTGTTAGATGATCACACAGCACCACAGAGATAATTGAGTCTGAATTCCATACAATATACTAATTTTTAGCAGGTTCTGAGTATGTACTGCACTTATGTGAAAAGTCAGTTTGCGTACATGATAGTGTTGTACTTTTTGTGTTTGAAGAGCACTATTTTCCTGCAATTTAATACACAAAAAATTGGAAGCAGTACTCAAAGTACTGAGATCTAAATAAAGTGGGCATGGTGGTGAGTTCAGAAATGATTTTATAAACATGTCCACAGTCATGCTATGAGCTCTGTGCACTGTACACAGCACACAGTGGTACGTCAAGCTAAAAACCCACAATAGCATGCTATAATGATCATGCTGAAAGTGCCAAAATGTTGTGGTTTAAAGACTAGCACGTTAAAATGCTAACTTTCATTTGAAATTCAAACATACTACCTCTCTCTGAAATTCCTGAAGTTCCCTGCAAATTTTGTCAGCCATGCAGCTGATAAACAAATCTAAGAAATGATACTAATTTTTATCTTTAGAACAAAACTTGATAATTTGATCTTTACGATAGTCAAGCCCACAGCCCCTGAATCGGTTCTTAGTTCTAGTCTAGCAAAGAGTTGGTGCCAGAGAATGCCACAGGGGAGGATAAACAGACTGACTATTCCAGCTATTGAGAGCTTGGAATATACTGTAGATGCTGTAAAAGACAGTGTATTTTGTACAGAGCCTGGCTCAGATGAGGTTTTACAAGCATTTTAACTGATGGTTTGTTGGAAGGTGAGTAGAAGCCTTTTTCGAGGAGATTCATGGTTTCTGGTTGGTAACTCTGCCAAACCAGTTAAGAGTGAATTAAAGTAATGATTTTTTCCAGTAGAAAACAGCAGCAATATTTTAGGAAAACAACTTAGTGAGTATTGTGGTTGAAAATCCTGCCCATCTGTTTAGCTTTATTTATGACAAAGGGTTCAGTTAATGTAAATATCCCAACACTGACACTGGCTCCCCACATCCCCAGAGCTTTAGGAGGCCCAAACGTTCTAGGTTCACTGGGTGTGAGTGTGCCCTTTATTTCATCAACAGCAATCCATCAACTGTTTGTTTGTTTAATAATTCATAAAGCAGGATCTAAATGAAAAATAATAAAAGCTAACACCTGCATATTAATAAATCCTAAGACCCTTAAGATCCAATTTAAGTCAGAGATACATAAAATTAAGGACTAGTTTCATTTGCCAGAATATTCAGTTTTCTCTGATGAGAATTTTTACTTCTTAGCACAGCCTGTTTGGTAGGTTTATGCTGAAAATTATTTACTTGGAGCAAGTTTCCCTTGCTGTGGACAGTCGGCAGTTTTTTAAAACCAAAAAAATATTGTTGCAATGGGAATTTTAGTGCATTACTAAAACGGCATTTGTTGGGCACTATCTTTAGCCACAGATTAATGAACATAAAGTTCTTCTGGCAGAAAAAGGTGCAAGAATAATGCTAACATTTCATGGTAAGTGGTAAGTGGAATAGAATTAACAGAAAAAACACATTGAACCATCCTTTGACATGGTTTTGGAGATGAAAACTACTACACAGATGTGAAACTCCTCACACTACCATGCAGACTTTTTAGGCAAAAAAAAAGCTTTGGAGCTGTTGGTATGAGTTTATAAGCCAGTTCTGTCAACTTCTTCCACTTCACTCTGTTCCTGGGAGTTAATTAGCAAGCCAAGAAATGAAGCACAGATCAAAGCGCATTGACAGTCCAAAAGAATCATCAAATTAGAAGGCAAATGATCCAAGACACAATCAAAAAAATCAAGCCTGGGTCGGGGTTCCACCAGCCAGCCCGCACATGTCAAGAAGCCAGGTCTCGCCAAACATCTTTTGTCGCCAGCTTTCTTTCTGAACAGACTGAGCTGGCCAGAGTTAAACAGTTTAAACCTGACTGCTGATGAGCTGCAGCTGCTACCTGCAGACCTGCCAGATCATGAGCGAGTAAGTGACCCGTCTACAGTCTGCTCACACTGCCTTATGAGCAAATGTGTCTCATACTAAACCTGAACCTTTTGTAGAAATATATGTTTGTACTGCAATTTATACATAAGTTACCATGATGAATGTATGTACGAAAAAAGCCCATATTCCATTTGTCTTTCTGTCTCTTTGTAACTTATATCTACAACATCTCGCTGTCCAACCTCCCATTGGTGTCTTACAGCCAAAAAAAGGTCCCTATGTGCCTCTGGAAGTGCAGCAAACAAAAGATGTTGATCAACCTTGAAAATGAGGGAGTGGGTCATGTCAGAACTGAGCTACAAACTCATATTACCTACCCCAGCTAATATTAAGGTCCTTGTTTGAAATTGTAAATATAGTCCCGGGAGGAGCGGGACTTCAGTTACAAATTCTGACCGAGTCCTATGTGTTAACAGTTTCATTTTTTTCCCTACAATAACTTATAATGTACAAAAACTATGTATGTCCTAATTGGTGGCAAGGTCTGTTATGACTTTTGTCAAGCCAGTCCTATGTCACATGTTCAATACTCTTACCATTTGTGAATCTTCAAACACATTTTGAATTCAAACCGTTTACCTGTCCTGTGACTGCACTGATGCATCATCCTGCTACCTGTGTTACAAGACACAGCAATTTCCAGCCACTAGGTTTCTCATTTTCTACTATTTGCTCTTGAGCGTAAGGTTAGCATGCATCATGCAGTGCACCTTTGGAACAGGGGAGATGATTTGTTGTCGACACTCGGGGTTATTACCACCAGGCCAAGCTGTGTGATGAAGAGGGGGATGGAGTGTAGGGAGAGAGAGTAGGAGATAGACTGAGAGAGGGAGAGCAAGGGTAATAAAAAGAAGGAAACAGAGTGTATGAAATTGGACTCAAAGCTTTACAAGCCCCCCTGAGAGAGAAAGGGGAAGAGAGAAAAGGTCTTATAGAGTCAGATTAGGAAAAGTGAAAGGAACGCTTGTTAAAGAAGAATAAAGCCTATTGCCTTTGCTGGTTACACATCTTCCCAGCTTATGTAAGAAGTCAGGAAAAAGGGTTTTGTGTTCCACAAGGTCCTCACAGGATACCACATTCACTTCAGTGAACATTCTAACATTCAGAAGTTGCTTTAGTCTCGTGTTGTCTTACTACTTTTTACTGCTTCCATGAGCAATGTGAACTCAAAGTGAACTTTACAGAGGGCTTGGATCCCAAATCCTATTTTGTATGTTGTTAGTAAGGGACTGTTTACTACTAAGACCAACAGAAACAATGGCAATGAATCATTTGACGGGACACATTTTGACTTGTTTTATCACCTGTTTAAAAAAACTGCATTTAGTAGATATGTCCTGAGCATAATGGGCGTGGGCTACATTTGAAAGGATAAGATCAGCTAAAATAAAGCAGATCTGATCTGAATCAAATCCTTTGCAAACTGTGACACACACGGAACCTGCTCCCTTCTAACTTGTAGACAGGCATGGGAGTCTCCAGCACATTAACAGCAGCTCTCTGGCATTTGCAAATCCTATACAATACAACAGAAATATAATATTCGTTATTGCAAAAAAAAAAAAAAAAGCAGAATGTATTCTTACTATGTCATTTAATTATATGTAATAACTGTGTGTATGGACAAAATGCTAAATTTTTGTATCTATAAAGAATAACACAATAATGCCTACTCATTTTTAACCAGTATACCAAGCACCATTTTGACTATTAGAGGCACTTTAGTTCATTTTCATATATTTACTTTTAATTATTTAGTTTAGTTTAGTTTTACTTTAGTTCATATATTTAAATTTTGCATCAAATGATTTAAAGCTTCTAACAAAAACAGTTTTAATGTTTAAAGTTTTAATGTAAAAGTCTGATGCACTGCAGATCTGTCAGAGGTTCCTGTGACTCATCTGTCACAAACAAAGCTCCAGAAAGACATCATCAATAACAGTGCTCCCACTGATGTCACTAAGGCAACGTCCACGATCTGAAAGTTCTTGTAACTTAGGGACAACACACACATAGATATATAAACTACCCACACAGCATCACATTGACACCACAATACAGTAAGCACATATATAATCCAGCAAACAAAACATTTTTAATAACTAAAAATAGGTTATGTTCTATCTTACAAGGAATTTTATTTGTGACTAATCCTTCACATTATTTTACATTTTCAGTTTTTTTAAAGACAGGAAAGTCTGCCTGCATCATAGAGCAATACCACATTCAGTGCATAATAAACCCATGTACAATCATGCATAAAACTAAGAATGCCCTCTTTTAGTTAGGAACATATAATATCAGATGAACAACAACATAATGTTTTTCACCATGCCGTTTTTCATTCAAGAGAAATAAAGAAAAGAAAAAAAACAAACAATTTTAAAAAGTGGGCAATGCCAAGTGCCCTGCTACTGCTTCCATGTGATTTCATGTGAGGGTGCTGCTAACTACAACTGTTGTTAACTGACCATCACCAGGCCTCTATAAAAGCAAAAGTTTTGGCAGTTTGTTATAAAACCATTTTCAAACAATCTGTTCTAAAGTGAGGAACAATATTCACAAGTGGAAAGCATTCAATTAATTTGCCATTTTCCCAGGAATAGAATAGGTATAAATACACACCTGATAGGTACATCTCAGATCCTACTGAGAGTATTAAATGTCATTTTAAATGACAGCACAAGTAGAGGCAGACTGAACATATAGTTTGTTAGGAAGTGTTGCCAGGAGAAAGCTTCTTGTGTCTAAAAAACAAAAGCATGACTGAGGTTCACAAAACTGCATCTGAACAAATAAACAAAAGTCAAAATAAAAATTTAAAAAATATGAAATGATTCATGGAAGATCTCAGTGCATAAAGACCAAGGACAGAGAAATGTTCTGAGTCTAAACTTGTTCTCTCTGATTAAATTCTCAAGTGAATTAACAAATTATAAATTTCTGTCTTTATTGCATGTTAGAAAAGGTCTCAACCTTTCTGGAAAAAATGTTGCTACTGAACAAACTGTATTTACAACATCAATCTTTAAAACCCTTTTCTCATTATGTTGCAGCACTTGTATTTAAGCTCTTTTTAAACTTATGTTTTTATAAACACTGAATATATGTTCTCTGATTTTTGTGACCCTGAAGTATTTTCTGATTTTTCTAAATCCATCTTGCCATACCACATGGTCAGCAATGGCATTTACTGCAAAACAAATTTGATGATAGAGTTTGGTTGTATATAAACTTCATTTCTACGAGACAGGGTTGCTGAGAGACTTAGAGTTGTTCAAATTAACACCAGCTGTTTCAGACTTAATTACAGGTGATACTGCTGTGTTAATGGAAACATAGTTCTCCACAGACTCGTCAGCCAAGCTTCAGACACTCACATCTGCTGACGTGGATCTGTTTACAGGTTCCAAATAACCTTACACCTTTGCTTTAGTTGTTGCATGTTGATACATGAAATGCTCCAGTGGGACTGGAGGCAGTGGCACAAGCTCAACTATCTTTCAAACATTCATTAAATTACAAACCTGAAAGAAGCAACAGGATTTGAAGTCTTCATCAATTTTGCATGGCCCCTTAAGGAGAGAGCATTAAAACATTTAACAATAGGTATGGGAGAATCTACTTAAATCAGGACCGCTGTATCCTCAGTGCATTATTTAGGTTTATATTCACAAATGTAATTCTATATTGTCTTCACCTGTAGTAGAATATTTTAGGAGGGAGCACACTGTGCAATAATATGAATTGTTTTGGGGCTTTTCCATAAAACTGAAAACAGAAGAAGGTTCCATATCACATTATACAGAAGCTGTTTGTCAAGTTCCATCAATTCAACCACCTTAGGTCTCATAGGGCCTCATTCTTCAAGTGTTCTACAGAAGAAATTTCACCCATGTTTTATAATTTGAGATTTGTTCTTAGTTAAGAACAAAATCTACACACACAAAAAAACATTTTGTTTTACAATTAAAAATGTAAAGGTTAGTTATAATATTTTCAATAATTATTTCCATTACTTCAAAAAGCATCATATTTTAAAATCAGTAGTTAAAAAAAAAAAACTAGCACTTTACATTGTAGGATCACCATGATGTTCCACTGCTACATCAGCCACCACCACAGCATCCTGACCAGGCCTTTATGTATTTTAAACATTCCTGAAGTTTGACTAATTGATCTATTTCATTTAGTTTCATGGCTAAATATAGCTGAGTGTCATCTGCAAAACAATAGAAATTTGAGTGTTTCCTAATAATGCTGCCTAAGGGAGACCTGTATAAAGTAACCTATCTGACAGATAAGATTTAAACAAACCTAGAGCTTTTCCTTTAATCCCAATGGCATGGTTGAGTCTTTGTGATACAATGTTGTGATCTATAGTGTCAAAGATCTAACAAGACAAGTATAGAGAGAATTTAGTTTCCTGAAGCTAATATAAGTTAATAGGTAGTTAGAGCACTTTCACCTGTGCTGTTTCTGTATGATGTACTATTAATCGTGTTTGGAAATCTTCATACAGGTTATTCCTGAGCAGGTGGTCACATAATTGCTTAGCAAATACTTTCTTAAGGATTTTAGAGACAAAGGGCAATTTTTGAGTCAGGGTTTTAACTACAGCAAGTTTAAAGGTCTGTGTACATAGCCTGTTAGGTTCATTTGAATTTAGGTGGACATACTGACTGACTGACAGAACAGAACACATCATGAATCCAATGCACATGCATAGAAGCATTTTTATCAGCATTGGCCTTTCAAGTTGACTGAAGACATTACTAATGCTACTAAATGAGAAACGATTAATAGGTCAAGGTCAATTATGCCTTCCTCAATTTACGTATATGCTTTGACCTTTTTAGTGTGAATCATATGTGACCCATAAGAACATGAAGCATTAAAAACCTTAATGATCTGTTCTTTTGTGAATAATTTGCCACTGACATGCACCAAAAAAAAGTGACTGTCTGCTTTGAATGAATGTGCTGAGTACTTAGTCACAGCGTGACTCAGGGTTGCCCACACCCACTCTTACCAGTATGAGGGCCATGATCCAAGGAGGGTAGATACAGTGCCATCTGTCCTATATGTAGCTTGCCCAGAGCTTTACAGTGCAGGATCTGGCTCAGGGCCCAGCATGGGACAGCACTGCAATATTCCAACACAGCATCAGAGAGACATTTATAATGTGAAACATGACATTAATAACACTGACTTTACTTTTGAAAATTTGGAACCTAATGGATTACAAATGATAATGAGATCACATATGCATTGATATAAGCTGTAATTTACACAGCTTGAAATAACTTATTTAAGGCTTAAAGGTAGTAAACATACTACAGTATGTGAATATGATTCATTCTATATGCCCCAAGGCAGGAAAAATACAATATTTGGCACAGAGCCCTTGCATGAGAGAGCACATGTGGAGCACCCCCACAGGAAGACATGCGATGTGGCACATCAGAGAGATTAATGCAATAATGGAGAATATGGGAATTAATCAAGACACTGTAACCCGGTTTCTCTACTGAGACTGCCGACAGAATGCTAGTCTGCTGGTTGGTACCAGACAGATGAGTAATTCCTTAGGACTTGTCTTCTTTGTCAGTAGACTTTATTCCTTAATATATAGGGCCCACACATATCTAATGATTTATTACATCAAGTCAAAAATCTGTGTATATATATAATGTATTCATGATATGTGATCTGCAGTGGCTTCAGAAAGTGTTTACACAGTTTTTTGTACCTTGTTGTTATAAAAGGCCATTCTATCCATTAAAAAATTAAATCTACCCTACAAGTGCCACATACTGTATTTGGCGCTATAAGACAGTATTAATACTATACCAGTATTTATGTAAAGCACAATACAAACCACGTGTGAGTAATAAAAGCTGTGAAGAAGTGGTTATTTTTCTATACCACTAAGCATTAATTCTAGGTTGATTGAGAGTGGCCGGTGAAACAACTGTTAGCAACCTCTTAAAATTTAAAATTCACCTAACCTCATTTATTTGATGTATTATTTGCGTCAGCACATTTTTATTGATTGCACCTAAAAACATATATTATTCTATCAATGGAAACCAGGTCTTGCTGTGTTCAAGAATACCCACTCTGATAGGAACTTCAGATAGGAAATCAGCCATGAAACATTGTGGTACATACAATATATTGCACATATTCCTGTATGTGAGAGACAGTGCATATACTGGCTGTCCAACAAAAAAATTCAATCTCCATTTGTGAGAAAAGGACTGCTAAAGCAGATGATGCAAAATTAGGCTACATGTGCTTGTTTTCTGTCACAAGTCAAAGCCAAAGGCCTCGCCTAGAAATCCCAGAAAGCTATTTTGATGAAAAAGCCCAGTGAGTAATGAGGACTCTTATTCTGTCCGCCTGCTTTTTGGATCAAATGTTATGTTTGTTCCGCTTAGTTCTTCATGGATGTCTGATTTGCAGGGTAGGACAAGGAATCCTTTGATTTATGATTCATGCTTTGTGAAATGTTGTCCTGCCAATAAAAGGCAGGAAGTGATCATGTTGTAGAGTAAAATATGTCTCTATGAATATATGTAGTTATGTTCCCTTGCTTTACAATCATTCATCTGGTTCTAAATATCTGCATATAGTATTGTAAAAACAAAGCGGAAGGATGGAAAATAGCATTAAATATAGTAAGTCATCTTAAAAAGGCCAATTCAACAATCAACAATTGGAAGGAGTGTAAGAGAAGTCACGGGGAGGTAAATGTCAAACGATGAGCTGCTTGGTGGCAGTTTGCCAGGGTATGATGAATGGACTCGATGTGCGAGGGCAACACATCTTTTGCAGTGGCATCTACCATCAGAGCAGATAAAGAAAGAAAGAAAGGGGAAGTGGTGAAAGGATTCACATAGTAACTAAAGAGAGAAAAAACGGCATTATGGCAGCTCAGGTTTTGTACCCAGATCAGTCACAATTGCATGTTTAAATTCAAATTTAAGCCTACATTTGTGAGTAGATGCAAATAAATGTATCCACAACAACCTCCTCTGTCATATGTGCTGACAGAGCTTATTTTAGTGTTGCATTAACGCTGTGCTTGAAATGAATACTGCACTAATATTTTCACTACAGACATATTCTGGGCCACCAGTACATGAGAGGTCCAGACCACCTACACTCAGCGTACCATCAGAGCTGGGGGTCAAATTACACAACACTTGGTGACCACTGGTCTAATGCCTAATCACACAGCATTTACAGTAGCAGCAACTCTGTAGGTCAAGGCTAAAAGCTAAAAGACACATTGAACTCAACTTTAAGTAAATTAGTCATTGAGCCACTCTACTTCTAATACTAATTTGACTACTACAAATTTTCATTCATTCATTCATCTTCTATACCACTTCTATATCACCCACTACTACTAATTTTTTAATAGATATTTGCCTACATATATGAAAGCTTTATCTTAATCATATACACAGATTATAATAAATATGGTTGACAATTCACAACCCAACAACTATCATAAGCATCCACACACATTATGATATAACATACAGCGGGGACAATATAACCACACTGCAAATGGAGAACTGCAGGCTGGATTTTTATACTCAGGTGCAGGGTTGGAGTTGTTCCATTACTGACACAAAGCCAACGTCAGGGCACAGCACAGACACTTTTAAATGCTACATCTGCATTTTAAAATACTTGTAGACTGTATAATTTCCTGTGTTTTGGATCAATGTCTTGTTGCATGAACTGAGCAATGCACGGTCTCATCTTGGGGTGAATGTTCTGGGACGTCTACTCATTCGTCTACTCATCAAGATTGGCAACTGCCTTGAATGCTTTCCACTTATGAATAATTTTCTTACTGTTGCACATGTGTCTTTCTCTCTTGGCATTGTGTTAACCAGCAAACAGCTGATGATTAGCAGCACCTTGCTGCAGTTTATTCCACTTGGAAATCACATGGAAAACAATGGAAATTCTATAGAAGCAAAAAGGGTACAGGGTAGGGTTAGTATTGCTAACATTGTTTCATTCTTATTAAATAAATAATTGCACGGTTATATGTTGTTTGTCTCAAGTTATACTTGCCTAATACTTAGATGATTTGCATTGTGTTTTACATACATATAAAAAACAATTTTTACACGACTGTATAACCCTAAATCCTTAATCCATTATTTCTTTTTGAGGTATGACTCATTTTGTGTTGTGAACAGAATATGAAATGTGTTACCTGTTACCTGTAACTGCCTATAATTTTTCATAGTACTATAACAGATCTGGAGGTAGACTCATCTGCTTGCTATCTCATCTTCTGATGCCACAGTGGACATTACACTGTTACCTTTTAATGTGCTTATTTTCTTTGTATTGTTTGATCCACAGTATATTTGTTAACAGTTAATAACCTGTCTCTGTCAAGGCCAAGCTATTATAAACTGCTAGGTCTCCCTTTCTGGGCTGTTACCCAATGTCATGTTGGAAGCCACATGGTTGTGGCATTACACTGGTCAGTGTAAAGGAAGATATGATATCCTTAGCATTGTAAGTCTGGCTTGTTTCATTAACTGTCTTCTAATCAATAAAACCAGTGTTCAGCTAACTCCCACTCTCCTATACCAAACATAAAACTTAGATTTCTCCATTTCAGACCCTTGAATCACAGGTGAGTCATTTTTCCATTTAGGTCTTCTCCCATTGGAAGATTAATGGTATGCTAATGTGCCATTGCTACAGCTTCATCTTAAATGAAGACAGTGTAAAACCAGTGCCTATCTTTATTAATACCCAAAGACTAAACACATCACAGCAATTGTCAAGCTTATCAACAATATCCTGTTCAAAGTGGCTCCAAGGGGCATGATTAAACAGTACAGAGCAATTATGTAGTGCATCTGTAGCCACACACCTGGATTAGATGGATTTAAATGATACACAGTTGTTCACAATCTAATTTTATCAATCTCGTAAATCTCACTCACATTCTAATTGTCAGTTCCTAAATAGTAACTATTGTTGGCAGTATGCTGCACCAGTTAAGGCACTATTCTATTTCTCTTTCATTGCATTTATCTGTCTGCCCTATCTTTCTGTATTTTTTGCTACCTAAGCTCTTCATTAGTAGAAAGTAACAGACTAAACTGGAAGCTGTAGTATTCCATGTCCTGATTCTGCAAGCATTTTAGTTACTCACGGAACGGTGTGTGTGTGTGTGTGTGGTGGTTATCTCCTTTTAATCTCTCCGTGGAATGGCTGATAACCCCCCCTTGGTACATATGTACTATGTGGTTTGTAACAGTTTGTAGCAGTTTGGTTGTGCAGCTCTGAATTCATATTTCTCCATTCAACTTCCCTAGCCCACACATCCAGTCATATAGAGACGATGTAGCAATATGTGTGAAACAAGGAGTGCAGGAAAGGTAAGAGAATGAAGAAGAGAATTAAGTGCCTTGCTACGTCAGTATATACGCAGCTTTTTGAAAGCACTTTTGCTTTACAACTGTCTTTTTTGTATGTTTTCCTCTTCAGTAGGAACTTCTGGGCAGGCTGGGGGAAAGACTTTACCACAGTATGTCCACTCTATTACTACGCTGCAAGTCCCAGTTTTGCGTTCTGTCTACATTATGTTATCAACGAACATTTAGAAAATCTATTTTTAACATTTGTGGATCAATTCACAATCATTTACATCCACATCACGTTACATCTCACAATCAGTTTCTCCCACATCCCTACTTGTTACACTTACGTCTTAAACAGATTCATGCAGGAAACCACTGCAAAACTTGGTTTTTACTTGGATTTACTTTGTAAAATCATCAAACATTGAAACTTTCTTAAATTTTTTTATTAACAATGTGAATGTTTGGTAGCAACAAAAACAAACAAAAAATTGAGCTACATACGAGAGAAACAAAACTTTTTAAAAGGAGAAAATATATATTATGAACATATTCCACATTTGTAAAACTGCAAACAAGCTTTCCAAGGAGAGCAATATGGCAGACATGACCAAAGATCTCTGTTATCTAGAGACTTGACGTAGAACAAAGACAGCAGCTTGTAAAGATGAAGATGATTTGAACCTCTTTTACTGACTGTACTGACAGCTGGGTAATCCATTGTAACACATTACTTATAGTTTTAATATTTCAGCTGTTATGTTAATGTAGTGGGTAAAACCTGCTTTAGTGGGATACTCCATTTATGTAGAAATCAACAAATAATTTCAGAAAATAAGCTTTGTGAGGAACAAAAGTTTGATACTTATTCTGTAGGATGAAGGTGGCCTCAACATATATCATTGAAACTACAACAACAAAAGTCCAGAAAAGCAACTTATAGAGTTTGGCTGTTTAGGTTGGAGGACTTCTGTCCTATGAATATTTTTTTTTCTCTCACTTTCTCCATCCTTCTATCTCTGTCTTTCACCGGGGAAGGAAATGGAGTTCCTGGCCTGATGCCATACGTGACACTCCAGCCCTAATCTGACTAATGCTTTTCATTTATATAAGTGAGCAGTGACAAAGGAAAAAGGGAGCTGTTGCATTTACTGATGTTGCTTCATGTGCACATACAAATGCACAAATGAAAACCATGCAAAAAAAAAATGTTTGAGAAATAGTGACCAAGGATGACGTGAGGAAAAGGCAAGGGAGGAGAGAGTTAAGGAGACAGAGACAGAGAGAAAGAAAGCACTATTGTAAAAATACCAAAGAATGAAATGAAACATAGAGGGAGGAAGGAAAAGGCAAAGAGATTGTAATTATGAAATATGAGGGATGATTAAAAGATCAGCTTGGGACAATATAATTGGAAATCCTGAATTTTTACTTCTAACTATTCATTCTAATAAACAAAAAAAACATTACTTTTAAATTACAGCTCCCCTCAAATGCATAAATAAATCATATCCAGACCCTTTGTTTCCTCAAACCAAAATGTACACTTGGGAAAAGAATTATTTAGTTTTTGGAACATTTAGTCACATTTTTATTTAGGTAAAACATTCTTGTTGTACAGTTCTATTCATTGTATTACTCTAACCTATCATAATTAAACTCAGGCCCAACCCCTACCTGAATCATATCCTGGTAAGTCATGACAGTCAAAGGTTAGAGACCAGATAAACTGAGTGCATGTAGGAAAGAACATCATTTCCATCCAGCAGTATCATGCAGTAGCAGTTTATTTCCACTTCTACACCCACCACCTGGAGGACCTTCCCTTCAGAACCAGTACAGTACTGCTGACAGTTGGTAGATGCTGAAGGGAGGGTTTTTTTTGATAGGTCGCTTAAATCTACTGCAGATACATCATAACACTTTCAGACAGCAGATCTTAAACAGAAGCATGACATTTTCCTCCACCGAATTGTAGCCAACTCTTCATAGGTCACTTGGTTATTCTTCAGCGTTTCTTTCAAGGCAGGGATAGTATCATTGTGCAGTGGCTTCCTCAGAAATCATCTGCTGGCATATTTATAAGTGGTGCAGTGAAGCTTCAATGAGAACATCAGAAAGCACCTTTTTTTCCCTCCTGGCTTCTCTGGTACACAATTATACTCGGGTACACCATTGCTTTTTCATTGTAAGCTGAGCTATTGGAGGATTTTTAATTCACAAGTTATTTCATCTTTCCACTGAATCAGTACCACTTCAACTTCATACATTTTTTCAGATGCTGCGCATCATGACTGCAGCGAGTACTTCTAGGTACTCAATAGCCGAATGGGAAACTGATGAACCGGTGGAATAGGAACAGATTGGGCCTTAGCCTTAACCAGTGTATCTATCACCTATGCTTCTTGATTCTGCAAAGTGCAGAATGAAGCAGGTATGCAGCAGTTGATACTATTTCATATATTTTTCTGCTGAAAAGACCTTGTCTAAATAGAACATTGATGGCCTGGCTTGAAAGTATGGCAAAATTTATGTTCACTCATATGGGCTCCTATGAAGGAGGCGCTATTTAGAAACCAAGCTTTTATAATTTATTAAACTTGCTCAGATACAAGTGGATTTAACTCTGAGGACAGCAGATTCACCTATATTCAGTCAGTGATATACCTGCCCAGAACAATTTTATACAGCTTATGCATTGTAGTTCAACCTTATATCAATGAGGCTTGGCTAAATAACTCTGATATGTTTTTAGATCTTGTAAGTTGGTGAAAGTTTGATCCAATATTGGGTTTAATGTCTGGAGGAGAAAAAGTTTGTTCAAGTGCAGATACAGTCAAACTGTATAACTATAGCTCATAAAATATTTGAGATGCACACACAGATCATGTACAGTGCAAGACCTATTGCTTTGCACATAGTGATATAAACTTTATATGACTACTGCATATATATATATATATATATAAATTTGTTTTGTTACTACACTGAAAAAAACTTTCCGGTACACACTGCTAAAGCAGATTAAATTGATCATGATATTTGTAAGAAGAAATTATATCAAATTGAGTATTTATCATCATTGAAACCATGAATGTGTTGGCAGTAAATCTCAAG
>OMLM01020014.1:0-47234 GCA_900302695.1 Helostoma temminkii | reverse complement strand
GACTTGTGTTCTACTGGAATGAACATTGGTGCTTCTGGAAGCTTCTTCAGAGCTTTAGGGACTATCTCTGGTCTTTCTGGAACTTTCTTGGGTTCTTGTTGAACCTTTTTGGGTTCTTCCTGAATCTTCTTTTGTGTTACTGGAACCATCTTCGGTTCTTCTGTAACCTTCTTCTGTGCTTCTGGAACTTTCTTGGGTTCTTGTTGAACCTTCTTTGGTGTTACTGGAACTATCTTAGTTTCTTCTGTAATCTTCTTCTGTGCTTCTGGAATTTTCTGTGGGACTTGAGGAACCTTCTTTGTTTCTACCACAATAGTTTCTGCTTCCTCTGGAACCATCTTTGGTTCTTGTGGTTTGGTATCACACATATACCTTGGTGCTTCTGGTTCCAGTGCCTTTGGTTCTAAGACACCTTAGAAGAACATGTATTTATAAGATTATTATAGTGCTAGTCATATGTTGAAAGACAACACTCTAACGAGTGCTTAGCACAGTCAAAGAAGATATTTTGGAAAGATGAACTTCCATGTGATTTTTAAAGACAGTTCAGAAAGCTGACGTTAATTAAAGTTGATAAACTGTTTATAACAATACAGAATGTCACAACACAGCACAACAACTACTAAGATAATCTTTGCAGTACCTTTAGCTGGCCCAGCTTCAGCCTTGGCTGGAATAACCACTGGTGCAGACGGCTGAACCATGGGTTCCTCTGGTGTCGGTACATCTTGCACTTAGGAGAACATTATGTCATGTTTAATCTACAGCCAATGACCCAAACTCACATGGAATCAAAGATTACACTCTGAATGAGAGAAATCAGGACTGTAGGAAGATATGAAGGGAAATGAAGGTTTTGAGTGATGCTACCTTTAGCTGGAAGAAGTTCTGATGTTGAGGGAGTAACCTTGGCTGCAGCTGGCTCTTGTGGTCTTGGTGGTTCTGGTGCTTTAAAGAACATTATACTACAGCTTCATTACTGGACTCCACTCTATCGAGTGCTTAATAAGAAGAACTAATCAGACATGAAACACACAGCACAGACAGCTACAACAAGCCGGTAACACAACATGTTAAAGAGCTTGGTCCTCCAGTAGCTTCTGGTAAAACAGCTTCAGTCTTTGGTGGAGGAATCGTGGAAGCTACAGGCTGAACTATAGCGTCTTCTGGTTTGGTTACAGTAAAAAGGTTTTCCATTGTCAGGTGCTGCTAGTAACGTGGTGTGAGCATCATTATCACTACTCTGAAGCTGCTGCATTGGTGTCCAGACTTAGTGTGTAAAAGGATTATAAACTGTAGAAAGCTGCACCCAGACATCCGTAAATAGTGAATATGTTAAAGACCCAGCAGGGAAGAAGATTGAAACCAGTGTGTTAAACAGTCACACAAGTAGACTGGAGCAACACAAAATAACAAGGAAGGCAGACAAACAGTAGTGAAGTCACTACTTTACTGTTTTACCTCTCTCTTCTGGAGCTTCTCTCTTAACTGGTTCAGGTTCTGTCTTAGTTTTGGCCACTTTGGGCTCAGGTGCCACTGGTTTCTGAGGCAGAACTTTAGGCTCAGGTGGAACCCTTTTAGGCTCCTCTGCTGTTGGCTTAGGTTGATAAGGTTCAGGAGTGACCTTTGTGGGAACCACCTGTGGTTCAGGTTCTGCTCTGGTGTGTACTGAAGGCTCTTCAAGGTTAAAAGAAAAATAAGAGTGTGAGCAAACACACAGCTCTAAGAGTTCAGAACAAACAGAAGAAACAGTAACAGAAGGAAAACAGACACCAAAAGACAAACAGTCAGAACACAGTGCTCTGTTCGCACTGGAAGAAGTGTTACAGTTACTGGCACAGTGTGTGACACTTTACACTTTCCTCCTACAGTTAGTCAGCTCCAGTTTCTTTTACAGTATATCATGTATAAATATGGCTGTTAAATATATTTAATATTCTCACTAAAAACATGAATAGACTGTGATAATGGTGAACATTTGCACTGATGTTAATTTGATCATAAGAAAGCAACATACTGAATATGAAATATAAGGCAATATAGTACGTATTTAAAGCTGCTTTTCTTTATTTCTTTAATATTAAAGCAAAACATTTATGTTTATTTTTTATATAAAGTTTTGACATAGACGCTGCATTAGTAGTGTGTCTTTGCAGGCCTGACTTTGGAGGATGTGAGCCAGTAAAGATCGTAAGAGCATGAACACATGAATGAGCCAGTAAAACTGTAAGAGCATGAACACATGAATTAGCCAGTAAAGACTGTACAAGCATGAACACATGAATGGATGTTACCTTCCAGGGCCAGATGTTCCTCCATCAGAGCCGGAGCAGCAACAGTTACCTCGGGCTGCAGCTCCTTTGCTTCGGGTACTTTAAAACATTGGCAGGGTTTCAGTTGTCAGAGAATCAAAAATAAATGAAGGAACAAACAATGTGACAGAACCAGAAAGGCCCAGTGACACACACCAGGTACATAAGTAAGAAAACCTTACAGGTACACACAGAAGAGGTATTTGCAGATACCTTTGACTTGGACTGAAGGCAGAGCTGCAGGTGCAGAGGGTTTCTCCTCTGGTCTCCTGTAAACCTCAGGAACTTGAAAGATGAAGAAAGTTGACATTAATGATGGCGCCAGGCTCTAATCTCAACTTTCTGCCATCTACTATACAGAAAGCTCTACTGGGGGTTAATACGAGCTTAAGAGAGAAGAGACAGGACAAACAGCAGTAAGAGGATAAAACATGGAACTAGGAGACAGACGAGACCAGAGCTTCATATAAGACAGCAGCAGGTCACGCGCACACATGTTAAAGTCAGACATGTAAGAGAGAAAATCTTCTCTAAGCAGCTGCTGTTGCTCTGTGAACGTGAAACAAAGTGATGAGCGTTGTTACGTCACAGCCACAAGCTCTGAGCAGCAGCCACAAGCCTGCTCTAGAAGCAAGTGTACCTTCAGGGAGCTCTTCGATTATCTGGAACTGTGTCTCCTCAACTATTTCCTCAACAGGTTTTTTCTCTTCTGGTGAAGGAGAAAAGCGAACTTAGAGAAAAAGCTGAGTGTGACTGTGTTAAACTATAAACCAGTGAAGAAACACAACATGTCGACAGAAACATGAGACACAGACACAGGACGATGAGTTTTTTCAGAGATGGGGGGTCTATAAAACAGAGTACTGTTGGTACCTGTGACGGACAAGTACCGGACCGAGAGCGACTCCTCCTGAACTGTCAGACTTTGGAAAGCTACAGATCAGTGGAGGACAGTGAGCTGTTAGAGGTCTGCGCTCAGACTGCAAAGTTCACATGTACAGACGACGACTGTGTGGAACAATCGTTTCAGTTCTGACATTCAGCCCAAGACATCAGATGAAGTCAGGATTCAAACTGTCTTCATGACCTTTGATCTTTTATCAGACTGATGTCAAACTTTTCCTTCCAAATTTAGTTTCATTTCAGATTTCTGATGAAAATCACATTTTTATTTTATCTAGGATTTGCAGTATTAAGATCAGACCTTGATCCAGAAGTGATGAAGTTGATCTCAGACTGTAACCTGATTGTTGTTCCAGCAGGAATCCTCCTCTGTGCACTGGTTTCCTTCTTAGTGCAGTTTGAGTTCTATCTAGTTCTTATTACTGCAGAGCAAACACTGAGCTGGTCTCTGAGGTATCACAAACTAATTCAGTGTTAAGTTGATGGAGGTGATGCTTTAGTGTTTAGTGATGATGCACTTCAAACTTTAAGTGACAATAGTGTTAACAGCAGAACTGAATTCAGTCTGTACCTTTCACTTCTGTTCTCTCTTCATAGTGATAAAACTCTGAGGAGTCTTTAGACAGAAAAACACGTTGTGAGTGACACCAGTGGACTGAGGGTACACTTTAAGTTTTCCTGCTGTAAACTGGCCCAGACTCACCTCTGCCAACAAGCACAGAGGCTGGTTCTGGAAGTCGGACCATGGAGTCTGGGACGTCTGAAGGTTTGGCCACAAAGACAACTTCAGTTAATGCTGAACTTCATGGAAATATTAAATATTAACTTGTGTTGTGACAGTAAAACTGAATCACAATCACAGTTTGTAGGTGGGTTTTTATTAAACTCCTTAAACTTCAGTTTTACTCTCAGTTCACTCTCACAGTACTCACCCTGAGGAACTTTTCCTAACCCAATTTCTGTGAAGGGACAAGGTAGAAGATGTTATAACTGCTGTAAAAGGCACTAACAGTAACTGGAGACTTGTGTCCGAGGAAGCTACAGACCTCGGCCTGACAGGTAAAGCTCCGCCGTACTTCGAGCTTCTCCCATCGGCTCCAGACGGGCGATCACAGAGTAAACGCCTGATGGGTGGAGACATTATTTGTGCTGCTTGGTTGAACACAGTGCAAATCACCATAAAGACCCAGTCACAGCCACAGTGGAATCAATTCGCAGTTTGTTGGTGAAACGCATTAGCTTTAGCACCAACTGCTAACACATCCTTTCTTTCATCCTGACATATTCTCTAGACTTTAAACTATTTCTATAGTTAGAAGAAAGAAAAAAACTTAAACTCAGGATGTGACGTCTTCCTGCCTCCTAACTGATTTTCTTCAGCCAAACAGGAGTGAGAACAGCTGTGATGCTGCTGTGTGTGGGGATTTTACTCAACAGCAACTCTGGGAAGTCTAACACAAGACTGGCTGCCTGGGTTTACTGCATACGGAAAGACATAACTTAACCTCAGACGTGAAGGAACGTCTATGATATTAAAATGTTTCAGTATTAAGCTTTAAGACCTTAACATAGTGAAGCAGGCTGATTTCACCCACACTCTGCTCTTTGTCAGGAAGTTACAGCTTTAAACAGAGTCATGGTTTATGACAAACCTTCATCCTCTGCAGTGACCTTGCAGATGGTCATGAAGTGCCGACGGCCCTCAGTCCTGAACTTATATTTTGGGCTTTCTTTAAGCTTCCATGAGTCTTTGTACCACGTGACGGTGGCATTATCGAAGGACAACTCGCACTCGAAGGTCGCAGTGTGGCGTTCACTGACCTCGATGCTTTGGATGCATTTAGTGAACTGAATCTGGTCGGCTAGAACCAACAATCAAATTTAACACCATTAGAGTCATGTTAGTGACAATGCCGGTGATTTTACTAATATTCATCCCCCACTTTGGACTCACAGAACGAAAACAAAAATCCACAACACACAGAAATGACAACATGTGAACTAACAGGCTTAAAGAGACCAGTGTGGTTCTGTTAGTTCTGAGTCTTGGTCCTGACCAGTCTGGTAACTAATAAATGAAAAAAAGCAGTGGAACATGAAGACACACTGAGGACAAGAAGGTCAAACGCTCTGGCTCTTACCTGTGACGCTCAGCTTGGCGTTGGAGATGTGAGGGCCACACACCACGCGGTAGTTGCCCTGATCTTTGACCTGGCAGTTGTTGATCTTTAGACAGTGGTGGTCGCCCACACTGCTGATGCTGTACTTGTCGCTGCTGTCCAGTTTCTGGGTGCCCTTGTACCACGTCAGAGTGATCTCTGGGTAGTTGATCCTGATCTGGCACTCGAAGGTGGCGCTCTGGCTCCCGGTGGTCGTCTGGTCGGTGATGTCCTCCAGCACAGTGACGGGCTGAGGATTCAACATCATCAGTGTCAGAGCCTCTAAGCTGGATTCATCTTCACAAAGAAACTTTTACTGATTGTTTCTCTGTTCAGACTAAAGACACATTTATTTGAATCAGGAAACACTTGGTGCTGAGTAAATACAGGAGTGGTGGGTGATTGTGGTACCTCTGTGCTGACACGTCCTTCCAGCTGCTGGATCAGTCGAGCCATGTCCTCCTCTTCAACCTGGGCACCGTGCTCCACCTCCTGCAGGGGAACCAAATGTAGCAGCTTCAACAGGATTCTTCAGGTATTCTAAAACTCAGGTTATGGATCCAAAGTCCAAACAGGGGGAACAGCCTCACAAGCCATGATACTGTCTCAAACCTGTGATGCTGAACACAGTACAGCTAGTGGCTGTTTTCCCATCATTACTTCAGCGTTTAATCGTTTCTCACCACTTTCCCAGTCTCCATCTCCTTCTCCTTCTTCAGGAACTCGACGGCCTGCAGGATGGCTCGGTAGTCGTGGATGCCATGCTCCCGCAGGATCCTCTCATATTCCTTGGGGTCGTGACCTCTCAGCAGCTCCACAATATTGATCTCTTCTTCTTTCTTGGGACTCTTCTGCTTCGAGGGAGTCCTGACCAAAATCAAAAACACAGAGACGGTGGTGTCTTGTCAACAGGACCAGAAGCAGAGATTTTCTCTGAGGAGGCCTAAAGTCTGTAAGCGCTTCCATCTGTCCCACAGCTTCTTTAAGAACCAGACCATAACAAAGACAGAAAACAGTCATACAGAAATAAAATGTTCCTCTGCAATGACATACAACCCAGTGCCACGTCTTACTTCTTCAGTCTTGTCCTCAAGTCTCCGAGTGCTTCTGCCTCCTCCTTCTTGGTGACCTCCATCTCAGTGCTGCATTCGATCTCTCCGTGCTTGTTGGTGGCTACACATCTGTAAAGGCCTGAGTCGGACTTGGTCACCTCTCTGATCTCCAGCTTGGCATCCTGGCCCTTGTGTTCGATGGAGATACGACCACCAGGAGTGATCTGCCTCCATTTGCCCTTCATCCACTTCACGCTGGGAATTGGGTCACCTCCAATCTTTGCGATGAATGTGGCAGTTCCCTCTGCAAAATACCATGTAAACATAGTGTGTATGAAGTCTCCATCTGTGCCTACATGAGAATAGATCTTGTTTTACCTTCTGAATAATATATGTATGATATAACCTACAACTAATACAATTCTCTCACTGAACTGTGACATATGGGATGTGATAAAGTGAATCCATGGGTATAGACTAAATAATGACTAATGACTGCTTCATAATATGTGTGCGATGTGTAAATCTTCAGAAGCTGTTTTCTAATGGACTAACCTTAACCATAACCCAGTGGCACGGAGTACATGTTACTGTGCAGAGCTTTCAGGACCAGTGGGGTCAGCCTACTTACTCTCAGTGACAGAGACTTTTTTGGGTTCCTCGATGAAGAAAAGGTTGTCGAGCCTCTTCACTACAGCGGCTGCAGCTGGGGCAGCAGCCTCGGTGGGGGCAGCCTTGGCTCCTTTGTCTGAAAAAACATTGTGGAGGTGAATGTGTCTGACTAACCCACTTTCGGCCCAGGTGAACCTGAATGATGATTCAAATACTGATATGATAGAGGTTTAGTGGATTCAGTGTCTGAACCCAGACCTACTAAAACATGTCCAGGTCTGTGATCCTGTGCACTGGCTGAGAACAGCTCTAGTATTTTACTTTCTTTACTGAGTAAAACATGAGTGGAAAATACGAACAAGAGAAACAGGCTGCAGCAAGATGTAAGATCACTGATTTGTCACCTTTCACAGTGACCCTGGCCTTGCAGAAGTCACTGCCATTGGCGTTGCTAGCTTTGCAGAGGTAATCGCCAGCGTCAGTCTTTGAGACTGAGCTGATCTCCAGACAGGCTGCCCCACCAACAAAGGTGATTCTGGTGTTTCCACTGGACTTCAGCTCCCTCCTGTCCTTCATCCACTGAATGGTAATAGGAGCAGAGCCAGTGACGTGACTTTTCAGGCTCAGCTTCTCTCCTTCATTCACTGTAACTGGCTCCAGAGGGACATCGAATTTGGGAGCCTGGCCAGTTTCTGAAGGAGTGGTAGGAAAGACGCAGGACAACTACAGATATTTGCTTTTCAATCAGAAACATGATGGACAAGACACTTCAGAAACCTTTGAGGAACATGCTAAAACCCTTAAGCCCAGTCATGATCAGAAAAAGAAGAAAGAAGACACACTGGCACAGTCATACCTGTGATGGTGACAGAAACCTGGCATGAGGCTTTGCCAGCATCGTTGGAGGCCTCACATGTGTACCTGCCGCTGTCAGAGCTGGTGGAGTCTCTGACACACAGCACAGCCATGTTGTTCTTGAAGCTGATATCATATTTGTCAGAGCCAAAGATTTCACTGCTCTCCTTGAACCAGGTGACGGTCAATGGCTGGGAGCCAGACACCCGACTCTCAATCTTCACCGTCTTACCCACTGAATCCACCATGGACTCTGAGGGCCTCTTGGTGAAGTTTGGAGGAAGTTTGCGTTCTGTCAGTGGGACAGAAACAAAGAAAGTTAGGCCATGTTAGACATGAGGAAATGGTTCGAAACGTGCGATACACAAGGCCACTGGGCCTTTACCACAGCAGAGGGTAATACAGAGACTGTACAACATAAAAACAAGCTGCAACACATAAGCAAACACACACTACCTGCCTATTGATCCCCTTTTCAAACAAGGAAATATTCACTGGACCCAACCACTACAACATGAATATCATGCTCTCAGAGAACTCCATCATTTCCTTTTCAAACCCTAACGATCACAGGACCAGCCAATCCAAACAACACCAACAACAGGATCCACGACTGCACAAAACGCTTCCTCCTTACGAACAAGGATGGGACTACAGGAAAGGATGCACCAGGAAGTTGAGGTAGAAGCAAATGTGTTAGCGTGTTACCTATCTTAACATGAGCATGACAGATGTCAGTTCCATCAGCATTGGAAATTTTGCATGTGTATTTTCCTGCCGATGCAGCTCTGTCACTGTAGAGGACTTCCAGAATGCAGGAGTAGTCTGTGGTTTTGACATTGTACTTGTAGGAAGCCCAGATGAGCTTGTCATCCTTCTTCCAAGTCACATAGACCCTCTGGCTGCCAGTGTAAGTGCACTCTAGTCGCAAGGGTTTCCCAAGCTCGTGGAAGATATCCTCTAGTTTCTTGACAAATTGTACAGGTTCTGGGAGAAGCAGTGTTAAAGTGAGTCATAGAAGCAGCTGATCTTTACATGTGGAGGACCAAAGACTATGTGACTGTGCAGTATCCAAAGGTATCCATGGAGGTTTTTATGCAGAGAAATGAGGCAATATGAATGCAGCGAGCTTTCTCTGTTATAATGTGAGTGGCATTAGTAGCTACTTCTAACAGTTACTGATGTTATGCATGGATTTAATGATGAACACTAAAAGACTAAAATGTTGAGGACTTCCAGCACGCAGCTGCAGTCGGTGGTCTTGACATTGTACTGATAGGAGGCCCAGATCAGCCCCCCATCTTTCCTCCAGGTCACATTCACTCTTGGACTACCAGTGAATGCAACTCTGAGCGTTAGTGGTTCACCAACTGTGAACGTGGTGTTTTCAAGCTTCCTGGCGAAGCGAGCAGGTTCTGTGAGAAGCAGTGATGGTTGTTAGATTCAAAGCAAGTAGATGTTACAGTTTAGGCATGAATGTGCAGCTATGGTTTAGTGATGAATTAAGTTCAAGTTAACTGAATTATATGAATTCTGGCAGAGCATAGAGAGCTGAAGTGACATCCTAGTCCCTTCTGTTCCTCTGCACCACAACCAGAACCTGTGCCGACATTTTCATGTCCACTCTGGGATATATCCTGATGTTTTATATGTTTGAAAGGCTAAAACATGACATTTGTGCAGCAAAGGCAGTGGAGCAGCTGGTTTCCTGGCACTAGGATGAAACTTCTGCTTCCTATAGCTGTGAATTAGCAAATAATGGTCAGTGTTAGTGAATGAGATGTGAGTCTGTTTCTACCTGTGTTTGAGCTTTTACAAATGACATAAGCATCAGAGATGGCAGAGCTTTCTGTATTAGAAACTTGACAAGAATAGACCCCGGCGGCTTCCTGTCTATCACTATTGAGGACATCCAACATGCACGAGGAGTCGGTGGTCTCAATGTTGTATTTGTACGAAGCCCAAATGGGCTTGCTGTCCTTCATCCAGCTCACACGTATTCGCTGACTGCCAGTGTACTTGCACACCAGACTCAGAGGATCACCCAAACGGTATGATGTGTCCTCTAACTTTTTCACAAAGCGCACAGGTTCTGAGAGAAGCAACACCAATGTTATTGATGAAATGTAGCCAGACTTGTTAGCAAATGAGTGAATGATCATGTTATGTGGAGTTACCTAGTCTGACATGAGCATGACAGATAGCAGAGCTACTAGCATTGGAGATTTTACAGGAATATATTCCAGCTGCCTCTTCTCTGTCACTGTTTAGGACCTCCAAGACCCATGAGTTGTCTGTAGTCTTCACATTGTACTTATAGGAAGCCCAGATTGGCTTTTCATCTCTTATCCAGCTCACATACATGTACTGGCTGCCTGTGTATGTGACCTGAAGCCTCAAAGCCTGTCAACCCTAAAGGTCTTGTCCTCCAGCTTTTTCACGAAGCGCACAGGTTCTAGGAGAAGCAGGGATGTTAGTTGTTAGTAGCTGGTCATCTACTGTCTTAACAAATATGAATGAAATCAAGGCAGCAGGTTAAATGTGAAAAACTACAATTAAGGCTCATTGTTTTCAGTTTTCACATTTAAAATCACATTTTTACATAAACCGCAACAGCTCAGAAATCAATGAGGAAACTAGAGTAACGAATGAGTCCCTTTATATATAAAGGTGGAATTAGACATTGATTCTTTCTTTTCTGGTTTAAATGATGGATATCATATATTTGATAACTTTAGTTTTCATTTTATAGAATATTATATTCACAGTAGTGAATCACCCCAGTCATTCCCAATGCTGTAAAAAATAATGAGCGCTCACTATGACCCTATGTGTTCAGAGTTTTACCTAGCGTGACCTGTGCACAGCAGATAGCACTGTTCTCAGAGTTAGAAATCTCGCAGGAGTATCTTCCTGCTGCTTCCATTTGGTCACTGTTGAGGATCTCTAAGACACAGGAATTATCTGTGGACTTGATATTGTACTTGTAGGAGGCCCAGATCGGTTTATCATCCTTCCTCCAACTCACGAAGACCCTGGGACTCGCACTGTAGGCGCAGTACACCGACAGGGGCTGACCGAGTCTGAAAGTGGTGTCTTCCAGCTCTTTGAGGAAACGTACAGGTTCTACAGGAGGTAATGGTGATGTTAGATGTGTTTCACATGTTATAGCAAGCAAACATGTTAATGTTAAAGGATGGGCCTGGTGGACATTTCAAAATTCTGATAACCTTGATGATGATGTGCAGCTGTTAGTGGCTTTACCTATCTTAACTACAGCATGGCAGATATCAGTGCCCTCTGAATTAGAAATCTCGCACGAGTATTTCCCGACGGCGTCTGGTCTGTCACTGTTGAGAACCTTCAGGGTGCTGGAGAAGTTGGTAGCTTTAACGTTGTATTTGTAAGATGCCCAGATGGGCTTGCCGCCCTTCATCCAGCTGACGTAAATCCTCTGGCTTCCGGTGAATGTGCACTCGAGTGTCAAAGGGTGGCCGAGTTTATAGAAGGTGTTTCTCAGTTTTCTCAAAAAACGAACAGGTTCTAGGAAATCAGTTAGCAATGGTGAAGTAGTTAGCACCTGAGTTTAGCCTTTTAAAAAAGCTAGCTGCATGTCAAGTGACAGAGACCCTGGGACTCCCAGTGTATGTGCAGACAAGTTTCAGTGGCTGACCGACTATGAAAGTAGTGTCCTCCAGCTTCTTGATAAAGCGCATGGGTTCTGGGAGAAGCAAAGCTGATGTTAGAAATGAGCCTACTGTTATGCTGCCATGCATTTCTGTGCCTCTATGTCAGTTCATTTTGCAGCAATGGATGAAATGTAATGTAAGTGTAAGTTGCAAACACATGGAGTGAACCAGTAACAGAAAGCTACACTAGAGCTGTATATCAATGTAAAGTGATGTCAGTGAGAGGGTCCAATAATGGAAGTAACAGGCTCATACAGCCTGTTGTCGACTGCTATGTACCACCCTTGAAAAAGTCAGCTGAACACAGTGAGTCTAAAACTTGATGCACAATCACAGCAGGATTGAACAAATGGAAAATAAAAGTAAGAAAAACAGGAATCACCTTTTACTGCTACGTTACAGCTGGTGGAGGCCGAACCAACCCGGTTCTCAGCCTTGCAGATGTATTTGCCTTGATCAAACTTGGTTATTTTCATCAGTTTCAATGTAGCAACACCGTTTGCAAAGTCCATTGAGCAAGTGTTAGATGTGCGTAGCTTTCCGTCAGCTTTAAACCAAGTCACGGAGATGTCAGGAGTTCCCCCAATACAGCATTTCAAGGTAAGTGGATCATCCACCGTTACCTCCACTGGCTCCAGTGTTTCAACAAAGTAAGGCCGTTCTAAAGTGAAAGATGGTGATTTAGTATAAATACAGACGCTGTCATGAAAGATTTCAGGTGGAACTACTGGCACAACATTACCTAGAAGTGACACTTTTGCCTCGCATCTGTCACTCCCGACTCTATTGTCCACTTCACAACAGTATCTACCAGCTGCCTCCATTCTGTCTGAGTTAAGAACCTCCAGGATGCAAGAGGTATCCGTGGTAATCACATTGTACTGATAGGAGGCCCAGACAGGCTTACCATCCTTCTTCCAGGACACATTTACCCTTGGGGTTCCAGCAAACGTGACCTCTAGCCTCAGAGGTTTGCCCTTCTCAGAGGAAATGTCCCTCAGTTTCTTCACAAAGTGGACTGGTTCTGAGAGAAGTAATTCTGTGGTCAGTCACATAGAACGCACTTCTGGAGGTAAACAGATGGTGAAAGCACACCGCATTCTAACAAACCTTTGACAAACAGGTAAACTGGGCAGTTTTCTGTTCCTGCGTCATTAATGACCTGGCAGGTGTACTCTCCTGCGTGGGAACTTTCGACTCTGTAAAGCACCAAAGTGGCGACATTGTCCCTCAGACTGATCTCGCAGCCTCTTCCGTGCTGCATTTCCTTGGCTCCTCTGAACCATTTGACTCTCAGCGGAGCACTACCATTCACCTTGGCTGAGAAAGACACATTATTGCCAGGAAGTGTTTCCTTTGCCACCGGTGTTTCCACAAAAGATGGAGGTTCTGGTTCAAATAAAAAAGATTTTTTGTAAGTTGATCATTGGCTTTGTGTAATAACCCCGGTTCTGTCCTGTTCATAAAATATGCTGCTATCTACTGACCTGTCACATTCATTGATGCACTTGTCTCACTGGCTCCTGCAGCATTTACAGCTTTACATGTGTATTTGCCAGAATCCAACATCTTGACAGAGGGAACTGTCAGTTTGCAGGTGTTATCAGCACAGCTAATGTCATAGTTCGGCCCACCCTTGATCTCCTGGCCATTGTGGAACCAGGAAGTTGTTAACGGAGCAGAGCCAGTGACCTTACACTCCATCTCACCGGGCTTACCCACAACAAGGTGGGTGTCTCTCAACTTCCTTATGAAACTTGGTGGAATCAATTTGTCTATTGTCAAAAGAACAACAAGTTAAGTATTTCTAAGCCAACTACTAATGATCAGGATCAATATTGCGTAAAGTAAACCTCACTAAGAGCAATGTATACAGCAGCCACCAACCTGAGACTGAAAGCTTAGTTCTGGAAGAGGCTGTACCAACATGGTTCGTAACCTCTAGCTTGTATTCTCCAGCATCTGCTTTATCAGCAGACCGGATTTTCAGAGTGGCAACCTTCTTTGAAAAGGACATCTGATACTTGGCACCAGCAGAGAGCTCTTTACCATCCTTGAACCACTTAGTTTTCAGTTCTGGTGAACCAGATACTGTGACTTCAAGAGCTGCATTTTCTCCTGACTTCACGTTCAAGGACTCTGGACTATCCACGATAGCAGCAGGTTCTAGAATTAGGGAAGAGGATATTAAGCTAATGAATCCTCACACTGTCTCTGTGGTAAAGCAATAAGGTCTGCAGTTCTACAAACCTAGAACAGTCACTTGTGAGACACACTCCTCAAGTCCAGAGTCATTCCTCAGCTGGCAGGTGTATTTACCAGCTGTGGTTGAGTCGGCTTTGTGCACTACGAGCGTGACTACATTGTTCTCAAAGGTGATTTTGCTGTTGTCACTGTCTCTGAGAATGTGAACTTTGTCCTGAATCCAGGACACAGTCAGGGGCTCAGAGCCTTTCACTGTAGCTGTGAGTGTCAGCTGCTGGCCGACTCTCACTGACTGGTCGACCAGTTTCTTGACAAAAGCTGGTTTCTCTGAATAGTGATAGAAAGACCAGAGATGAGGAGAGATGCTCACACTAAAGAGAAGGTGTTAGTTGAGGAAATTCTGCGTCTGTACTAACCTTTCAGGCTAACGGTAGTACGGCAGTGCTCACTGCCCACATTGTTTGACACCCTGCACTCATACAGACCAGCATCCTCTTGGTCCAGTTTCATAATGTGAAGAGTAGCAGAGCTGCCCTCACTGACCATCTTATATTTCATGCTCTCCTTCAGTGGCCTTTTGTCTTTGTACCAGTTAACCTGGAACGGTGGTGTGCCATATATCTCACAATGCAAGCTGGCATCTTTCCCTTTAACACCCTCCAATGGGTTTGGAGTTTTAATAAAGTATGGTGACTCTGGAAAATATATCAAGATAAATTTACATAATAACATTTGTAGACAAGCAAGTCTTCAGTGCAAGCAATTCAGCTGAGCAGCACCATGGGACATAAATGCACACTGAGGACCATGCTCAGGTTCAGTCCATGCTAGAGGAATCCATCCAGAGAAAAGATCATTAGTGAGGGAACGAAACTCTCTGATGTTAATGCTAAGGAGGGTAGCTCATGTCATACTGAGATCAGCTGCAGGTCATTCTGTCAGAACAGAGAAAAACATGTCTAACAAAAGTCAGACCCATGCTATCTGGAAGACTAATGGAAAGGTCAAGCTGTCAGTCTGCATCATGGTGGATTTCCATTCCTTCCTTTTCATGCTACACAAGTTCAAATTTCATGAAACAGAAATGTGTAGCCAACATATCTATTCAACAGCTGACCTTGGACCGTGAGGACGGTGCTGCAGCTTGCACTACCAGCATCATTATGAGCCTCACAGGTGTAGACTCCATTATCCTCAAACCTCGTGGTCTGCAGCTGAAGGTACGCAGTGGAGTCAACAAACTTTATTTTATAGTTGCCTCCCTCTGTGAGCTTTCTGTCGTTTTTGTACCAGCACATGTTCAGAGATCGTGCACTGGTGGCCTTGCATTCCAAACGGAGCCCCTCACACTGCTTCACAAAGGTAGTGGGAGGCAGTTTCAGGACAAACCGAGGAGGTTCTGCAAAGTTGGAAAAATATATAAGTGTTACTGTAATGATGAAGTAGCATCTGAGCATTAATGTGACTTATGGAAGATGCGGACAGGTGACAGGTGGCTGGCGACAACATAGATATTCCTGGAAACAAAAAAATGGGAATGTGGTCATGTGGAAAACATGACAATGAAGAAAATGAAGAAAAAAGATGAAGTTAACTGAGTGGTGATGGTGGTGGACAAACAAAGAGCACAGTCCAACCTTTCACCAACAACTTGGCTGCACTTGTCACGGCACCGGCTTCATTGCTAACTTGGCAGGAGTAAGTCCCACATTGCGGAGTCTCGACTGAGTGCAGCTCTACAGAGGAAGAGTACTTCTCCAGTCTAATCCTACACAGGGGCCCAGTGATGAGCTCCATATCACCCTTTAACCATTTCACTGTGAATGGAGGCGTTCCTTCAAACGCACTTCTGAAGACTACGGCAGACTTTGGAACAACAGCCTGAGACTCGGGCTCTGTTATGAATCTTGGTGGTACTAAAACCCACACAAAAACGATTATAAGACACAACTTACATCCTAGAAGTAGAAAATGTGAAGAAGTGAGGCTAAATGCTAACCTTTGGCTGTAAGAACTCCACTGCACATGCTGCTGCCTGCTTTGTTGGAGACCGTACAGGAATACTGTCCTGTATCGGCACTCTCAGTCAGCCTGAATTCCAGTGAGACACTGTTCTCGATGTGCAGAAGCTTGTACTTGGAGCTCTGGCTGATCTTTTGTTTCCCTTTGCTCCATTTAACAGATATTGGAAGAGAACCAGCTACCTTGCATTCCATCTTAACCACTGAACCCATGATCGCTTGACTGTTTGTTAACTTCCTAGTGAATGTTGGAGGTATGACCTCCTCTGTTTAAAACAATATTAAAAGATGAATAGAGTCAAAGTTCAAAAAAGAGTATCTTAAATGTATCCAGTTAAGAGCCAAATATTATATTACAAACCTAAAACAACCAGTAAGATTTTACAGCTGCAAGTCCCAACAGAGTTTGTGGCTTCCAGCAGATATTCTCCACCATCTTCCAGCTGACAGCAGTGGATGTTAACACTGCTGATGTTGTTGTCATAGCACACATGGTGTTTTCTGCCTGACATCAACTCTTTGCCATCTTTTGTCCATCGTACACTGATCTGAGGTGTTCCAGCTACCCTGCACTCAAGACTAACTGGGTCTTTACGAGTCACTTTGACTACCTCGGGCTTCTCTTTGATCGTAGGTGGTTCTACAACAACAGGAAAAGAGGTGAGTGCTGTTATTGATCGAGCTATATTGTTAGGCATAACAATAGCCTTGTTAAGCATAACAGTACCTTGCACTATGAGGGAGGCAAAGCATTTGTCCTGCCCGGCTTCATTAACAACCTGGCAGGTGTATTTCCCACCATGAGTCACCTCACATGCAGGAATCCTCAGAGTGGCCTCTCTGTTCTCAAACTTTCTCTCAATCACTGGATCCTCTGGGATCCAGTTCTCATCTTTTTGCCACTGAACAGAGAGAGGCAGAGAACCTTCCACGATGCAATGAAAGACTGCAGCAGCTCCCAAAACAGTGGAGACATTTTCTATAATCTTGACAAATGTTGGGGGGACTAACAAAAAAAAGATGTCAGTGTTATATTGATTTCAAGGGTACAGCACTGTATGTCTAATGTCAGTGTTCAATAATCGGTAAAACCAACCTTTCAGAGACAAAGCTGCAACGCCAGAGCAACTTCCAACCTCATTGGCTACCAAACACTGATAAGTACCGACATCTTCCGCTGCACAGTCCTGGATTTTCAAGCTCACATCGTCACCATCACTGATAACATACTTTTCGCTGGCTTTAATTGGCTTTTTATCTTTCAACCACGTGGCCTTAAACGGCGCGCTGCCGGCCACCTTGGAGGCAAACACGGCTGTGGAGCCTTTAACAGCTTCAACAGACATCAGCTCTTCAACGAGCAAAGGAGGCTCTAAAATAACAAGGCACATCACACTAAACAATCCAAAGCTCTTTAACTGAAACAATGTGTAAATGTAATAGAAAACCGACCTTTTACTTGTAGCTCAACAGTCCAAGTCTGCGTGCCTGCTTCATTACAAGCTTCGCAGAAGTATTTCCCACCGTCGTGGTCATTAACTTGACAAATCTTTAAGGTGGCTACAGAGTTGACGAACGACATCTTGTGTCTGACACTTTGGTGAATCTCACGTCCATCTCTGAACCAGTGCACAGAGATCTGTGGAGCACCAACAACCTTGCACTCAAACACCTTCGTGTTGCCTACCCTTACTACTGATACACCTTCAGGTTTTTCAGTGAAAAAAGGGGGTTCTGTAAAAATAAACCCGTGGTTAGCATGGTTAGCATCGCTACAAAATGAAGAAACTGATAGATGTGAGAGATCAGTATGAACCTTTTACAAAGAGAGTCATCTGACATGAAGTGGAGCCCACATCATTCTGTATTGCACAGACATATTCTCCAGAGTCAGAAGGTTTGACACAGAAGAGCTCCAGTGAGCCTGAGGCCTTGTCTCTAGTAACAGCACAGTCTGCGCTGGATGGAATCTCTCTGCTGTTTCTAAGCCACGTGATGGTCAGCGGCACTGTGCCACCAACTCTAATGTTAAACTTCACTTTTGAACTGGGCAAAACAGTCATGGATTGAGGCATTTCCAGAATACGTGGTGGTTCTGTTGGTGGAAAAATGCTTCCATTATAACAGCCACAAACTCAACACTTTTAATGAACAAACTAGACTCTGGAGGATGTGAAATGTTTTAACCTTTAACCCACAAAGTCTCAGAGCACTGCACTGATCCTGCCCTGTTTGTAGCCACACAGGTGTAGCTGCCACTGTCCTCACTGTTCAGGTGAGGGATCTCCAGCAAAGCAACATTTTCACAAAAAGTGCATTTGTGTTCCTCATCAGCGTGGATCTCTTGGTCATCTTTGAACCACTGTACTGTCATGGGCAGGGAACCAGATACAACACACTCCAGGTGAGCAACTGTCCCTGTGATGCCTTCTGTCGGCTTCAGCCTTCTTGTGAAAGATGGTTTAATAATCTGATCTATTACACACACAGTGCACAAACAGGGTTCAAATTGTTGTATGAATAAAACAGGAAACAAAATCTCATGACTGATATAAAACCTCAGGATGAACTGACCCAGGACAGTAACTGATGCTTCACAGGAGCTGCGCCCGGCAGCGTTTGAAACCTGAAAGGAGTATTCGCCGCTGTCACTGGTCTCGGTTTTAACAATGTGGAGCACAGAGCTGCTGCCTGTGCTCCATATCCTGCATCTGTGGCCTGAGGTCAGCTCCTTTCCCGCCTTCATCCATCTGGATTTAAGGGGTTTGCTGCCTGAGAATTTGCATTCAAGTCTGGCCGGGTCACCCTGGGTCACACTCACAGACTTTGTATGTTCTGAAATACTGGCTGGCTCTGTGAGAACACCACGACCCATGCTGAATTAGCTGTTACCACTTACTGGTGTAAATGTGACACATGCAGCAACAAGCTGGACATAAAAGACAGTTAAGACAAATAAGAGCTGACAGAGAAATCCTACAAACCTGTCACTATGACCACAGCGGCACAGCTCTGAGTCCCGGCTTTGTTCTGTGCCTGACACACATATTTTCCACCGTGTGACAACTGAGCATTTTTCAAATTTAACTCAGCACTTTTGATTTCATTAGACATCTTAACATGCTCGTCTTCAGTAAGCTCATGATCGTCCTTGATCCAGGAGAATGTCATGGGAAGTGATCCAGATAACATGCACTTCAGAGAGATTTCAGAGCCCACCATGCAGGATATATCCTCTAGTCTCTGAACAAATGATGGTGGTTCTAGTGAGAGAAGACGAACAAGTCAGAGGTTGCAGAAGGATTCACACACACAGTCAGCACACACACACAGTCAACACAGTCAACACACAGTCAACACACACACAGTCATTAACATGGCAAAAATGATTTCCTTTCTGGGAAAACAAGAGGATCGAAGAATATTAATTATTTACCACCTAGAACAAGCAAAGCACGGGGAAAATATGATGGTGCTCGGGTTGGATTGCATGAATAAAAGGTCATATTGTTATTTGTACAGTTAAACATCATTCATAAAGACACTGCAGCATGCAGCTTGGTAACCCCGTTCTTTGACTGACCTTTCAATGAAATCTGGCAAGAACAAGATGTCTCCCCAACATCACTTGCTACAGTGCACTGGTACGTCCCAGCATCTCCAGCCTGGCAGTTTATGATCTGAAGAGTGACTGTGTCATTTTCAACACTTATCTTGTGCCTTTTGTCATTTCTTATCAGCTTTTCATTGAGGAAACAGTTTATATCGAATGGAGCGGAACCAGAAACAGTTCCTTCCAAGACAATGTCTGATCCTTTCACCAGTTCAGCTGATTGGAAAGGCCTCACAAACACTGGAGGCTCTATAGAAAGACAACACACATTATGTTTGAAGGCAGCAGACAACTGTCAGTCTGATGAGGCTAGTCTGGTCCACAGTTCACTTTGTTTCAGACGCATGTTATACTTATATATGCAGCTTGTTTCAGCCCAGTCCAGTCAGAGCTTCAATCAACCAATCAGCTTGTTTGATACATAGGTTTACAAGATGTCTTAAGATCTGAGAGATGTGCAAACCAGCTGATCTACATATATCTACATATATATGTAGAATATTTTATATAGTTGTTTCTGCTTCTTGAGGACTGGAGCCATTTGCAGCAGCCAGTAGTTAGGAGACAGAGACACAGAGACAGACTGCCGTTCACACCTCGTGATATATCTACTAGGTTAGATCAGGGGTAGGAACCCCTGGTTCAGGTCTAGGAACTAAGTCAGGTCAAAGTTAGGTCTTTGTGACCTCTGTGCAGAACTCGATTTTTCTGTTACCATAGGCAGCACTGAACGTGAACTGAAGTAAACAATGTGGACCAGACTTTGTGCCCACAGTCTAAAAGGTGAACGACCAAAGACCGCACCAACCTTTTACTGTTACTGAGCTGCTGCACTGATCTCTGCCAGCCTCGCTGGACGCCACACACACATAATCTCCACTGTCCTCCACAGAACAGTCTTCTACCTCCAGAGATGTTACTGAGCTGTCGAAGGACATTGTGTGTCTGTGGTCTGAACCAATCTCTGAACCATTTTTAAACCAGGTGATGCCAATAACAGGTGTTCCCTGCACTTTGCAGGACAGCTTGAGGGGCTGTCCAGTTCTCAGCAGCAGTAAAGCCTCAGGCTTCATTGTAAAAGTTGGGGCTTCTGTAAACGAACAGGAACAGTTAAAGTAAAAACAGAGGCTGATTTCAGATAATCATTTTTAAAGATGGAAAGAAACAGCACCTTTCACAAAGAGGGCCATGGTGCAGTCCACCTTCCCAGCATCATTGGACACTTGACAAGTGTATTTGGCTGTGTCACTGGGTTTGACTGAGTGAAGCTCCAATGAGCTTGAAGAGGAATCTTTCTTTATGAAACATTTTCCCCCAGTGAAAATCTCTTTCTCCTCTCTGAACCACTTCACAACCAGAGGAGCAGATCCTGCAAAGGCTGATTTTATGACAACATTCGATCCCGGTGAAGCTTCCTGGGACTGAGGTTTCACTGTGAAAGCTGGAGGCTCTAGAGTTACATGGGAAGAAAAACAGCAGATTGAAAGCCTACCAGTAACTTCTGCCCTTTGGTCAATGGTAAATTGTAAATCTCAGGTCAAGTTAAGTCCTCTGACCTTTGACTGACAAAGTGCCACTGGTCTCTTTTTCCCCAGCGTCATTAAAGGCCCGGCACGTATAAACACCACCATCGATGTGGTCCAGGCCGGTTATTGTGACTGAGGCTGTACTCTCGCTGAAATCAAGCTTATATTTGTCATCGCTGTGGATTTCTTTATCATCTTTGTACCAAGAAACAACCATCGGCTGAGAACCAGCAACTCTACATTCCAGGGTAACGTGACTACCAATGTTCCCGTCCACTTTCTTTAGAGTTTTGGTGAAAGATGGTGGAACTGCACGATCTGTGTGAGAGGAAACATGTCAGATGCATCACTGTCAACCAGGGCCAGACCTCTATGTTGTTATTAAAACTACTGAAACTAACCTATAACAGTGATGGAGCAGCTGCACTGGTCTCTGCCAACTTTATTGGACACCTCCATCTTGTACTCTGAAGTGTCTCCTTTATCAGCTGTGAGAATCTTTAAGATAGCAGTGTTCTCCTTCAGGCTCATTTTATATTTACGCCCACTGATCATCTCTTTCCCATCTTTAAACCATTTCACTTTGAGCTCAGGGCTTCCAGAAACTCTGCACTCCAACGTAGCTGAATCTCCTCCAGTTACACTGATGGACGCTGCTTTCTCTAAGATCCTAGCAGGTTCTGAAATACAACGTTAATTTTAGATGTAATCAAAACTCTAAGATGTCTCTAATAAAGAGCCACAAGTTCTAACCTTGAATTGTTAAAACAGCTTCACATTTCTGCTGCCCAGCCTCATTTTCAGCAAGGCAAGTGTACTTTCCGCCATGCTTGATCTCAACCGACGAAAAGGAAATGCTGGCGATGTTGTTCTCAAATGTCATCTTGACATTTGGATCATCGTCTCTTAGCAGCTCAGAGTCTTTAATCCATTTGACTGTGATGGGAGCTGAGCCTTTTAAGGTTCCCTGGAGCTTCACTGTATTTCCAAACACTGCGGTGCAACTCTCAATCCTCTTTGAGAACATAGGTGGCTCTGAAAGAGTAGTGGTAGTCACATAAAAACCAGCCAAGGACCACGAAAATACAATGAAAGTTAATCCTGTAGCCGTTTACTCCACTAACCTTTCTGTTTAGCCACTGACTTTGAGCTCACTGACCCAACCTCATTTGATACAACACATTCGTATTCACCAGCATCAGAGCTCTCAAAGGAGTGGATCTCCAGAGAAGTCAGGGAACCCTGTGACACTATTCTGTACTTCTTATCTGCGGACAGGCGTTTCTTATTCTTTTTCCAGGCCACTTCAAACGGTGCAGAGCCTGAAATCTCACAGTCCAGTACAGCTACGGCTCCTCTGACAGCCTCCACAGACACTAACTCCTTTCTGAAAGACGGTGGGTCTACACAGAATATTTAGTACAGTTAGACAAAGTCCTGTTCTCACTGAGAGTGTGTTCTCTCACACTGTAAATACTGATCAGTCTACACACCTTTCACTGTTACTTTAGTGCTGCAGCTTTCACACCCAGACTCATTGAGAACCTCACAGGTATAGTTTCCACTGTCACTCAACACAGCGTCTTGTATCTCCAGAGTGGCAACACCGTCCTTCAGACTGATACTGTATCTGCCGCCCGCAGACAGCTCGCTGTTATTAAAGAACCATGTGGTGTGGAGTTCAGGGGATCCTGTGACTGTGCACTGCAGCCGTACAGCACTGCCTTGCTTCCACACTGTTGTGGCTTCCAGCCTCTTTACAAAGACTGGTGGCTCTGGGAAGGTGTGCAGTTAAAGAGATCCGATATCAAGTCAAAGAATTTAAAAAAAACAACCCAGAAGAGGTTTAAGAGTTGACAGCAGCTGTGGTTGCATGTACATGAGCAGACGCAATCACAGAGACAGAATCAAGTAAAGAAACAACAAGTCTGTTAATTTTCAGTACTGCACATCTGCACCAGCCTCCAATGCTGCAGTAGCCATGAAAATTAACTAGACAGCTCTTACCTTGTACTTTCACCGAAGTGGAGCAGGTTGCACTCCCGGCTTCATTTGTTACCGTACACACATAATTTCCACAATCTCTCAGAGTGGCCTTTAGGATGTCAAGAGTAACTGTCTTATCCTCAAAAGACAGTTTACAGTCTGGAGACTGGTGGACTTTCCTGCCGTCTCTGGTCCAGGTGACACTTACTCCAGTGTCCTCATCCACCTGACACTCCAGGTGCAGAGGAGTTCCAACCACGGCAGCGACTGGACCCAGGGGCTTTACAAAGTTGGGCTTATCAATAACCTGCAGCTCTGTGCTGCACTCGGCTGTCCCAACGTTATTAGATGCTCTGCACACATACCGCCCCTGGTCAACTGCCTCTAGCTTGGTTATCTCAAGAGTGTGCTTATTCTTCTCACAAGAGGTTTGGTAGTGTGCTGGCACTTTGGGTAATGCCTGGCTGTCTTTGAGCCAGACAATGTTCAGAGGAGCAGATCCTGTTAGTACACACTGTATCACTGCCCTCTTTCCAACATACACAGTTTGAGGGTCAGGTTTACTTATAAAGGCAGGGGGATATTGCTCTATGAGAAGTAAGGAAGAGAGAAACATATTAGTGGTAATATGGTATATCCTTTAATTTGCCTTAAGCAAAGCCTGCCAAGACAAACACAACTGGCAGAGCAAGAAAGCTCACACAACAACAACATAAGTCTCAACCACCCAACCACCAGCAAAGAGCCACATAAGATGACACCTCATAGGAGAAAGATTCAAGTTCAAGATTCAGTTCGGTTCAACAGCAATAACGACTTCAAGCTCAACCAGCGAAGAACAAGGAAACGTGCGTCGCTCTCACCTGTCACGCTGAGAGTGGCGGAGCACTCGTCATGGCCGTGCTGATTGGACGCCTTGCAGGTGTATTCACCGCTGTCGTCCTTGTTTGGGCTCAGAAGCTCCAGAGAGGAAGTGCTGAAGCGACTGATGATCCTGTACTTATCACCCTCTTTGATGGGGTGTCCCTCTTTGAACCACTTGAAAGTCACGTTGGGAGCGTCCTCAGTCTCACATTCAAACTTGGCAGTGCTGCCAATGTTGATCTCCACAGGGACAATTCTGTGCCTAAACACAGGCTTCACTGTGTTTCCAGAAAGAAACAAAGATGAAAATATGAAGTAAGTACAGAGGAAGGGGAAATGAATGCAGAAGGAATGTTTCTACTGGAGGTGGCGATGTGGTGAACCTGTGATGGAAAGCCACACAAAGTTATCTAGACTGTGGAGGAGGAAATGAAATTAGGTTTGGTGTGAAGATGTGATGAACATGGAATCTATGGTAAGAGGAGGAGAGAAAGCATGCGAGGAAGAAGGGAGCAGGAATGACATCACATGAATGTTTTAAGCTATGGAGTCACAAGTGATTCCTAGGAGTGAAAAAGGAGTGAGTTAGGATGGGGACAATGTTTGTGGAGGAGAGGATGAGCTTAAAACAAAAGTGATGATGTCACTGCTGTCTGGTTAAAACCTCAAACCTCCACATTTACTTTTTCCTGGAAAACACCCAGAAAAGCAGTAGGAGTAATGTTTAGAGGTATGACCGAGGTCAGCAGACAACAGAATCTAAAGTTCAGAGTGTGAAGTTAGTTGATGATGATATGAAAGAAGTGCTCATCATCAAACCTCTTGAGACCACAGTGAGTCTAGAAGATGTTGTGGTCTTGCCGACTTCATTCTCAGCCTCACAGACATACTCTCCTTGATGCTTCTCCTTGACAACTTTGTCAACGACTAGTGTGTATGTGTTGTGCTCTTTAGAACACTTGAACTCTTTGCCAGATTTCACCAAATGTCCGTTGAAAAACCAGTTCACTTTGTTGACGTACTTTATGGTGGCTGTAAAAACAGCCCTGCCATTTTCCTCAGCACAAACATCCTCCAGAGAATCAATGACAACAGGATAATCTAGTGGACTGTCACAGGACTCACTGATCATTATTGCCTCTGACAGGTACTCCTCTCTGGTTTCTCTGTGGACGAATATGTCCACATGTTGTCCAACCTGGTTCAGAGGTGCTGTGGAGGTCACACCCCTCTCTGACCTAACTGTCCTCCTGCTCACCTGCCTGGACTCCTGAATCTCAGACTGACTCTGAACTGTTGCACTTTGGAAGGAAGCCTTGGCTTCAGTTTTGATGACTGCAAACTGAGGTTCAGCTGGAGAAACCCCAGCTGTGCTCTCTGCCACCACCACAGTGTCCACCACAAATGGAAACACCTCTTTAGTGGGTGCCGTGCTCACCACAGCTTTTTGAGGCTTGGCAGTCTGCAGAGCACCTGGCTGCTCTGAAGTGAGGCTCTGCTGCTCCTGGAAAACCATAGCATGCAGAGCTACCTGGAGTTCAGACCTGAGGTCAGCTGTCTGAGGGTATTCACCCTCAAAGGACAGTGTGATCTCCAAGGGTGCACATGGGGTGGTGAAGAGGAATGTGTATGTGGCCTGTTTGTGCTCTCTCTGAACCCTCACCTCCTGGACATCCACTGCCTCTAATGTTCCTATGACATCGGCCAGTAGCACTGGCTGCTCAATGGCTACAGCGGACTGAAGGGCGTCTCTGAGCTGACGTTGTGTTTTCAAACTCAACGGCTTGGGGATCTGAATGACAAAGCTCAGCTCTTTAGGTAGTGTCTGAGTGTCCTGGGACTCATGGACAAGCAAAACTCCCTTAGGCTGTGTGGTGACACTGACAGTGGAGCCCTCAGACTTACTGATTTCACTTGACCGCTCTCCCATAATGACCTGCTTTTCTTCTAGCAACACTGACTGTCGGACTGACTGGCCCTCCTGGATCTGGACAGCAAAATCCTGCTCAGCAGCTTCTAAGATAGTGCAGCTTTCAGTAGCAACTGCTTTCTCTTCTATAAAAACAGGCTTTTGGGGGATCTTGGGCTCAATATGTATCTTAGGCTTGAACTTCTCATCACTTTCCAGACCAACAGTGTGACCCTCCTCCAGAGTCTGAATGTCTGAGACATTCAGAGAGTGCATGATATTCCAGGAATCCTCTTTCTGGACTAGTGCTCGCTGCTGTTTGATGTCAGTAACCAAAGGGGTCTCCTTTGGCAGCTGCAGGGGCCGGGAGGAGACCGTGAGGATGCTTAGAGGTCTGGGCTCTGTTCGAAGCTGTGACTCAAACCCCGTCACAGACACACTGAGATTTCTGTAATAATCTGCTGTGATCTCCGGTCTTTCCTCAGAGATGGCTGCGTGCCTTCTGGCCTTTTCCTGTTTCTGCACTGCCACCTGCTGGTCAGGTGTAGTGATGTTGAGCACGCCTTCCTTTGGTAAAAGTGTTATGGAATGAACTGACTGAAGGTATTTTGGTTGTGGCAACTGTGTCTTTGGCTGAATGGATGTGGTGTCCGTCTTTGCTTCAAACTCTGACCCTGCCTCACAAACCACAGTCTTCTGCTCTTCTTGAGTAACTGAATGGAGCAAAGTCGGACTCTTCCGTTCTTCAGCCTGCTCTGTGGAGGCCTTTTCCCTGCTGAGCTGACCCTCAGACTCTAACACGTCCTGCTCACTGATAACCTGCACATTGAGGAGTCTTTCACCCTCTCGCTGAGGCTGCATGCACACAGAAGCTGCGATACCTGGAACCTGTCCTGCCTGTTCCCCGTGGAGTTCGTACTTCTCCTCAGCAGTTACAGCTGACTTACAGACTGCATCTTTGCGTGGGGTGATACTCTCCTGCTCTGGTCGGTGTGTTTTCAATTCCTGCTCCTTAGATAAAGCTATGGTAGTTTCACTCACTGGTGCAACCACTGGTTTAAACTCCTCTTTCTCTAACAGGGGTTTCACAGCAGCGTCTAATTCTGGCAGGGGCTCTGAGTGTCTTTCTGTGAGTGGTAACTGAGCTGTGGTGTGAGCTGAGTATAAGATTTTAATCCCCTCCGTCACTCTGAAACTCTTCTCTTCCTCTGGTCTGCGCATGACGGCTGATGTTTCATCTAGAATGGGTATAGTAAACTCCACCTGGGGACCACTAACAGACTGCCTTGGTTCAGTCACGGTCTTCACATGCTCCGGAGTCCGGTCTGTTAAAGCCTCGGCTCTCACCGTGGAGAGCGGGAGGACCTCTTCAGATGTAGCTGACATGAGTTTGGACGGCTGCTCTGTGGCTAACTCAAGTTCAACTAGCTCAGGACTGAGAATGGGCTCAGAGTGCTGCTCAGTGATCTTTTGTCTCTCCTGGACTGAGGATAAGAATGTCGCCATGTGAAGCTGTTTCACAGGAACAGCTGAGATCTGAGGTGGATGGGTGGGAGCCACAGAAACCCTTTCCTGTATTTCATGAGACTGCAGCACTGCTGCCTGCTGGGTGAGCTGCTCTCGATGAATGGTGGCTGCATAGATGTCAAGTTCTCTGAGGAGTCCCACCTCCTCGCTGGGGATAATCTGCCGGTCTTTGGTGCTAATGGTGTAAATCATTTGATCAGACCGGGCTCTTTCCTTACATAGTCTGGACTCAGTGCTCTGTTCTGTCATGGATATTCTCAAACCTTTGGTTTTCTTGACTAATGTGTTTTCTTCCTGAACTTTCTCTCTTAACACCAACAGCTCAGCAATACAAGAAGCCTCCCCGTACAGGTTGGAGGCCTTGCAGGTGTAGATGCCACCATGTTCTTGTCTGACACTTTTAATATCAATAAATCCCGACCCATCTGGGTCATTCACAATAAAACAGAAACCACTGGGTTGAATGTGGAAGCTGCCTTTGAGCCACTGAACCTGAGGGAGTGGATCTCCAGTCAACACGTATGTGAAAACAGCCTGACCTCCCTCAGGCACCTGAACAGACTGGATGGTTTTACTGAATTCTGGCGGTTTGCCTGTTGGTACAAATGTTCTGCCGTCAACCTGCTCCTCCCTTTCTGGCTCCATCGCCTGAACATGCAGGTAAGAGCTGCATGTTGACTGACCAAATCTATTGCTGATTGTGCAGGAGTACTCTCCTTCACACTCCCTTTGAACTGTGTTAATAATTAAGCTATACTCATCTCGCTCATGAACTAACGTGTATATGGATGAAGTCGTTATGTTCTGCCTGTTGTGGAACCACTGGACCGTCGGCTTAGGGAAACCCGACACTTTGACGGTGAACGTAGCCGTTTCACCAACAGTCACAGCTGCTGGAGAAAGTTCGCTAAGGAAAACTGGTTTTTCTTTTTTCTTTTCCAGAGTGCTAGAGAAGCGTTTGGACTCTGGCTTGAGTTCAAGTGTTCTGGTTTTGTCTGGTAACTTTAGGCCAGTGTAGTAGGACTCCTGGGTTTCCTCGTCCACTGTGATGGTTGAGCTAGAGAAGACTGAGTGGAATAATGACAGTTTAAAGTGAGACACAGTCCAACCACAGCAGTTCAGCCTCTACAGCTCAGTTAAATCTGACTGCAGAGTAAACAGCATGACGTACCGCTGCTTTAACCATTTTAATCAGTAAGTGCTTACTTTACTCGTAGATTGTCCCTGAACAATCATGTCCCATTTGACATTACACATAAATTAAAATAGAAATATTTAGGTTTTTTTTGTCAACTAAACAGGTATCATGAAAATTGCTTTGCAGCAGTAAAGACACACACTCACATCTGAAATAAAGAGATTAAAACACAACCTGTCCAGGACAAATATTACAGACATTTGTGTAAAGACATAGAGAAGACAACTGAAGAGTTGACATCCCTGCTGACATGACGTAATATTTACCTTTCACTTCCTCTTGGACCTGAATGACAGGTTCTTCCTCCACTTTCGTTACTGCAAAGACACAAACATGTATGAATTACAACCACTCTCAAAACTAAACATGGAGACTAATGTGGTGCAGGACTGTTAGAACAAGTGAAAGGTCGTGCATCCATATCATCCTTTTGTTCTTTAACTGACAGTCTTGCATGCTTCCTTTGGGTGTGTCACCGCTCAGTGAGTGTCCCTCTGCTTTTATCTCTTTCCACATTTTAGTCTGTAAAGCTGGACCCAGAGGTCAGCAGCCTCTCTAAACACAGTGGTTAACATCTTGTTGAAGACGTGTGCCTCTGCTGATTGTGTAGGTGGAAACAGTGTGGATGAGTGGTGGGCCAAACAAAGCCCATGAGAGCAGAAGGACCAAAAGCATGCAGATGCCAACCTTTCATCACTGTGCTGCACTCAGCATCTCCAGCTGAGCTCACATTTTTGTAAGAGCCCCCTTGTCCACATCCCGCATTCTTAACACTGACACAGCACAGGGGGTCGTCATGTTTCAGAGAGTAAGACACAGAATCCTCAACATTCAAACGGTTGTAAAACCAAATGACAAACTGATCGGGAACCCCCTTCATAACGCAATACATAGAGCCGCTCTTTCTGTTTCTGATCAGCAGCTCTGGGGGGAGTTTGATCAGGAAGTCGGGGCAGCTGGACAGGTGTCGCCCTCGCCCGTCATGAGGCACAACATCAGGAAAACGCAGGTGGCTGATGAGGCTGTAAGGTCTCTGGGAAGATGGAGGCGACGGTCCTGGCTTCTCCACCACCTCCTGCTTGTCTTGGTCAAAGGGGTCTCTAGGGGTCTCCCTGTCTGCTCGAGTCGCTTTACGCACAGAATCGGTAGGGATGGGGGTTTCTGCTTTGACATTTGCTTCTTTAGCTGGGTGAGAATAAAGTTAGGAAGAGTAATTAGGGGTCAGCGAGAATAAGGATATGACTCTAAACACTAAAGGGATTAGTAGGATGGATGATGAGGTTAGAGAGGCCAAGCTGGAAACAGCAAGAGGAGGATAACTGCCCTGAAAAGCTTGTTATTCTATTACAGTCTAACAGGTTACAGGCTAAGAGGAGATATTAAATAACCAGAGGAGGGGACGAAGCAGGAGGAGCAGTGGGGACTTAGGATGGACCAAATGGATAGACAAACTGAAAAAAAAAACAAAAAAACATGAACCACCTTCAACTGTGAGCTGGGCGGAAGAGCTGTTCTGGCCGTAGTGGTTGGTGGCGGTGCAGCGGTACATGCCCTGGTCCGCCACACCCACATCCTGGATGACCAGGGATAACAACCCCCCGCTCTGAGAGCTCCTCACCCGCTCTGTGTCCACCAGGCTCTGGCCGTTATGATCCCAGACCACCCCAACAAAGGGCTGCCCGTCAAAGGAGCAGCTGAACTCGGCCATCTCGCCGCTTTTCACCTGGACATCGCTCATTTCCATCAGCAGTTTGGGGCTGGCTGAGACTTGGATACCAAAGTTGCTTCCAGAGCTCATCTCCAGCAAGCTCACACTTTCCACCTCAATCTCAACCATCCTCCAACTCTCCGAGACTGTCTCAGTCATCCCATAACTGTGGGCTGTTTGTTCAACTGTCAGAGAGCTGAAACTCTCAGCCTCCATTCTCTGACTGATCTTAGTCTCAGCCCCAGTGCTCGAGAGGCTAGCTAAGGCTTTTTCATCTGGGCAACAAGAAAGAGTAGAAGAATTAGGTCAACACAACATCTGGTGACTTCTTCAGGTTACTTGTGTCACAGCTTGTTGGAGTGGAGCGTTGAGAATCAGTGAGGGAGTGAACATTGGCTGGTTTCCGCTGTCAATCATGCAAACTTGACTGGAGCCAGAATTTCAAATATGAAAGATACAAAACTTATGGATCAATCCGTGCTCGAGTGTGAGGAAACCGGACTCGGTTCAGTTCGATCATGCTGCATTCTCCTGAAATAAAGATGGTGTCTGAGAATAAAGACGATCCTACTGTTAGGAAGAGAAGACGTCATGCATCATGAGAAGCCTGAAAAACTGAAGACTAGAGTTGCCTTGCGTGCTATCAGAAACAGTGACTGTCACTTCATTCAAATGAAAATGTGACTTTTCATTTTGTCTTAACTGACAACTAAGGAGTCAGCTGTGACAAAAAGGCAAACAAGGCTCAAGTGGAGTTAGTCTTGTTTCCTGTCGTGGCCAGAGCCACGATCAGACATGCTGGCTAAGCTAGCAGCACTCTGAACTTGTCATTTAGCACCAAGATCTTGTGGTTTTTGTGGTTATTTTGTCTGAACGTTAGTGAATTTGCAGCTTTGACAGAGCACACAGCTCCCAAGTTAATGCTAAGCTAGGCTAACACTCCTCTACTGAAGGCACAAAAACAACTAGTGCCAATTTTCTCCTGTGACTCTGGGAAGGACAGGAGACGAGAGGATCTGACAACATGCTGTAATCGCACCAAACAGACCAGCCTGAAACTTTCCTCTGTGTTGAATCATGCAGCTTCCTACTGGCTTTGTAACATTTGTCTGAAGCTACAGAGACTCTCTGACTGTGGCTGGTCAGCGCTCACTAGCTAAGAACTCTCCTAACTGAATTTCAGAAATATTTGTATGAAAGCATTTCTCTGTGTCTAAATAATAAGAGCATCACATGCTAGCAGGGGCCTGACACACGTGCACAGCTCTGAATGTTAGCAGCACGTGAACACCTGAAAAACTCACCTTCGATGTTCAGCGTTGCAGCACATGTGACCATTCCTGCAGAATTTGTGACAACACATGAGTATTCTCCTTCGTGCTCGGGGAGAACTCTGGAAATGTCCAACTGGCAGGTGTCACCGTAATGAGACATCGTGAAAATGTCGGATTGCTTGAGCTCTCTGTTTCTGGAGAACCATGAAATCTGCAGATCTGTGGACACAGTGTGGACTCACAGTCAGTAAACTTGTAGAACCAGATGATTAAAACCGGTGCCTCTACTATAACCCAGGTCCAAATAAAGGCCTGTGTCTCTCTACAGATCAGTAAAATTCAATTCAGTGGTGAGCAGTGGCATCTACCTTCCCCAGAGACGGTGCACTGGAACTGAGCAGGCTGTCCCTCTGTGATCAGGACGTCCTGAATGGGGGAGATGAGGGCTGGTGGTGATACTGGAGCCACGGTTTCAACCACCTCAGGAACTGGAACACAATAAAATAATAAAAATAAAAAGTAATCAGATCAGCAATCAAGATGTTCATCATGTGCTAACTCGACACGAGTTGATACGCTAGTCATCATACGACATCTGCTAAGACTTTAAATCATTAACAGATTCCAGCTCTGATTCATTTCTGCACACACCTTCCACAGTGAGGGAGGCGGAGCTTGTCGCCTGTCCGTAGTCATTCTTGGCCTCACAGCTGTAGACGGTGGCGTCCTCCTGGAAGACTTCGAGCAGCAGCAGCGTGTGCTCGTCTTCATCATGGAGGAACTTGCAGTTGTAGCTGGTGGACAGAGCCTGGGAGTCTTTGTACCAGAACACCTGCGGCTGAGGGAGGCCACTCACCTTCACTGAGAAGCGAACAGACCTGCCTGACAGCACCGTCTGCGGCTCCATGTGGCGCACGATCTGAGGAGGCTCCGGCACTGAGGACACAAGACAGAACAGGCTATGGAACATTTCTTACATCTCAGAATATAAGACAGGAGAAATGTGTCACTGTCAGCTGATTCACTGAGGAAAAAGGCCTCTGTAGGGATGTGAACCATAGGTTGGGAACCACTAGAAGTAAAAACTACCTCAAGTAGCTCAAACAGTAAAGTGCTGCTGAAGGATTGCTGTATTTTAGTCACATGGGAGTAACCTTATGCAAAACACTGTCATTTATTTTGACACTACAGATAAATGAATGTAATCCTTGACTAATGTAGTACTGGAGTATTTTTACACTGTGGTATTGGTACTTTTACTTGAATAGAAGAGTAAACTGCTTGTGAAACAGACGGTTCTTACGTCTGACGTGAAGGTTCATGGTGCTTCTGTTTTTGCCGGCTAGGAAGGTGTACTCCCCAGCGTCGCTCCTATAGGTCTCAGAGACGGTGAGGCGGTGCAACTTCCTGATGGTGACGTAGCTGAACCTCTCCTCCACCGAAAACTGGATCTCCACTCCGTTTCTCACCCAGCGGCCGTCCACGTCGTCCTCGTTCACCTCAAACTCAAAGGTTGCTCTTTGTTTCTCAACAACCTGCAGAAAGAGACGAATGTAAAGGAAGTGAAAACCTGCGCTAATGTTCTGAAACACAGAAAAACTGGATTTGTATAAACTGCACTGTGAGAACTCACTGTGATGTCCCTGCTAGCAGGCTCTGAGATTTTGACATCCCGTCCCTCGACTGCCAGGTGGGCCTTGGACATACTGGACCCAGCCACTGCCGTGTATTCTCCAGCATCGGAGAGGCGGACAGACGGCAGAACCAGACGGTGCACAAACTTATCTGAGGTCCATTTATATCTGCAGGAGGTGAAGCAGAAGGGGGATTAAGACCAGCTCAAGATGTGATGACGTGATTAACAGCTGAAAGTGAGTGATGGTACCTGTCGGACATCTCCAGCTCCTGACCGTCCTTCATCCACATCACCTGGATGTTTGGTTCAGAAACTTCACATTCGAAAGTCGCCCTCTTCTTCTCTGTGATCTTCAGGTCCTTCAGGTGTTTGGTAAACTCGACCACTCGGGCTGTAACAGGACAAAACCACAGACATGAGTGTTCTGTAGTTAAGTCTGGGTCACGTCGAGGCAATCGCTCAAAGTGATAAAACCACAAGGGTTTAACACCAAGCCGATATGACTTTTTATGATATTTACATGTTATACATTTTTAAGGATAGAATACAGTACAGTGGTTCTGCAGGTCCATGACAAACTTCTTACCTTCTACATGAAGTTTGGCTGTAGTGACTGCAGAGCCGGCCATGAAGGTGTACTCTGCGCTGTCTCCAAAGTGAACGTTCCTGATGCTTAGGGTGTGAGTGAGCTGTTTGCATCGAGCCTGGCATCTGTCTGTGGAGCGGATCTCCACACTGTTCTTCAGCCATTTGTACGTAATTCCTTCATAGTTCACGTTCACCTCGAAGGTGACTGTGTCTTTCTCCTGAGCGTTCAGGTCCTGCAGCATCGTTGACATCAGAATGGCTGGAAACAGAAGTGGGAGGTTCAGTACGGCTGTTTGACACCAACTTTCAGGAGTGAATTAAGGGTTCAATAAGAACTCGATAGAATCTACAGAGGAACTCACGGCTGATGGTCAGCTTTGCAGAGACTCGGTCGTTCCCGCAGACGAAGGTGTACTCTGCAGAGTCGTCCCTGCTGGTGTTCATGATTTTCAGCTGGTGGAGTTTTCCTTGGACCACAATCCTGAACTTCTCACTCATCTCGATCTCCACGCCGTTCTTCAGCCAGGTGGAGGGAACGTTGAAGTGAGACACTTCGCACTCGAACATGGCCACCTGAGTCTCTGGGACCTCCACACTCTTCATGGGTTTGGTGACTCGCAGAGCTAAGGGGACAATACGACAAGGAAAGTCAGTCAACATATTTTCCATATAGGAGCTCATTCAGCTGCAGCACTGAGCCTTCAGTCAGTAAAAGTTAAGGTGGAACCACACTGCACAGAAATAACAATAACATCAGAGGTGTGTGTAGTCGGGCATTAACAGCGGACAGTTGCAGGAACAGTCACACAACCTTTGGCACATTTTACAATGTGTAATAAAATAATAAATCGTTTAATGGTTTTACATACAAAGAGTGTGTTACTTTCATCCAAACACATTTGTGTGTTTGTTTTGGAAAAGTCACTTTAACCAGAGCAGAACAAGCCAGAGGACTTTCAATGAGAAATTAGACAGCGATGATACGGTTACAGAGGAGTACTGTCAGACGGAGAGGACTGAAGGAACCACAGTAGTGCTTATCCTCACAGAAACGTGGTTCTGTGTCAGAACCTGTCGTCCATTCTCCCTGTGTTTGTATGGTTCCTCTGGGTTCTCTGGTTTTTCTTCCACAGTCCAGAGCAGCTAAGGGTCACCTGGTCACCCTAAATCATGTGTGTGTGTTTCTCTGCGTCAGCCCGGTGATAGACTGGGGACCTGTCCGGTGTCAGTGTAGTTTAAGCAATATAGCTAATGAATGGATGAGTTTTAAATACACACACACACACACACACAGTCTATATGAAGTTCCATAACTTTGGTATAAAAGCATCATGTAAGAAATTATATAAATGTGTCTACTGATTTATGATGCACATCTTATCGGGGTATAAAAGGAGTAGAAATAAAATGTTAGCCTGTGACACTGTTCGTCACTGAGTGTGCGGCAGCTGCTGAAATCATCCCGAGTGTGTGAAGGTTTTGGTTAAGTCAAGAAATCCACTGACATCAAACAATGACACTGACAACACAAGAGGTTTTCAGGTTTGTATTTCAGAAGATGTGAGACATGGTTTGATAGTCATGGACAAACATTAATACTAGCTTGTCCAGTAGGCTAACACCACCTGCACAGCTAACATGGGGCTAACTTAGCTGTCTCTGTCACACCTAACACACAGGAATAATATCAGCGTAGTGTTCAGCCGCATGTTGGCTGAAAACAGCATAAGCAGCTTTAATGCTGTGCATAAAACATTGTTAAATGTTATTTAAGTTTTACTAGTAGTACACAGTAGTAACACAGTAGCAGTAGGATTATTCATTGGCAGTTAATACTCTCAGACCAACAGAGTAGCTTCTAAACGCAAAGTCAGTCCTTGTCGTTACTTTCAGACACATTGTCCACACACGGCTAAGACTTACTCTCGACGGAGAGGTGAGCGCTGCACTGGAGGTGGGCCACCACAGCAGTGTACTCTCCCTCTCTGCTGCTGTCCACATCCTGGATGATCAGTTTGTGGGTCTTCTTCTCAGAGAGTATGGTGTAGTGCTCGCTTGGCCTCAGCTCCACGTTGTTGAACATCCACTTCACGGGGATGTTGTCCTCGGAGATGCCGACCTCAAACACAGCGGTGGCGCCCAACAGCGACGTCACGTCTTTTGGCTTCTTCAGGATCTTGATGGCTGTGGGGAAAACATTTTATTGTAACTTTATTCCTTGTCCTTCGAATCGGTTTGGAGTTTTTGATTTTACTAAATCTACTTGAATTTTACTTGTCTATATTCAAAAGAAACTCCTTGCTTACTTTCAACATTCAGCCTGGCGTTGGCAGAGAGTTTTCCCAGTTTGAAAGAGTAAACAGACTCATCCTGTGAGGTGCAGTTCTTGATCCTCAGGGTGTGGACTGTGCCTTCGATGCTGATCTCATATTTATCGCTAGGCTGGATTTCTACTCCATTCTTGATCCACTGTGCTCCCCTCACATCCTCATGGGTCAGTTCCAGACTAAACACAGCTTCCTGAGTCTGGACCACGTTCAGGTTCTTCAGGGTTTTCTTGACCTTCACAGCTGTGGAGACAAACATCAGTGTTAATCATCTAATATCTGTAAACATGGCTTCTCCATTCTGCTTGTGTGTTCTTCATAAAACCCAGACCTACCCTCGACTTTCAGGGTGGCTGTGGTCTTAGAGGTGGCGACCTGATAGGTGTACTCTCCGATGTCAGTGGCTTTAGTGATGATGATGACGAGGCGTCTGACAACGCCATCTACCTCGCTCACCACGTTCTCACTGAAGTCGACGGGCTGGCCGTCCTTTAGCCACCGGCCCTCTGCGGCCGGGTTGGCCACTTCACACTGCAGCACGGCTGTCTGAGAGTCAGCCACCACCAAGTCATGCAGGGGCTTCTTTATAGCGCCACCTTGTGACAAGGGGGAAGTTCCAGTCAGTGAACATAAACAGTTGTTGTGCTGCTGAATTAAACTGATTTTAAAAACAGGGCCCATCTTACCTGTTACGGTGAGTGTAGCACTGCACATCTTCTCACCAGCAGCGAACATGTACTCGCCCTCCTCGTCCTTCATCGCCTCTATCACCGTCAGGGTGTGGCGTTTGTCCTTGGACTCCATCTTGTACTTGGGGCCAGCTTTAAGTGGCTGCCTCTTGAAGGTCCAGAAGGCATCGATGCCAGGGTGAGAAACCTCAGCTTTGAAGGTGACGTTCTCCGACTCAGAGCACTGTTTGTCCTGTATTGGTTTCACAATCTGAACAGCTGTTGAGAAGACACAAGTGTTAGGCGAGTTGACTTATTATTAACTAGTTGTCTACAGATGGAAAAATACATCACAAAGGTCAGTTTTGTTTTTGGTTCAAGTGTTAAAGTCAGGCAGATGGAGGTGTTGGGCTGAGATTAGCTGTTTTCACAGGCAGTTTTGTCTGTTATCAGTGGATGTGTTTACTCTAAGCAAGCTAAGTTCCAAAGTAACAGCCAGGTTGGTTGGTTAAATCTTACTCAGTCTGTTCTAATGTAACTTACTCTGAACACTGAATCTACAGGTGGTGTCAGCTCGGCCAACCACCAGTTTGTAGTGTCCTTCATCTGAGGCATAGGTCCTGTTGAAGACCAGACGTTGCTTGGCTCCCTTTGCCACCATCTGGACTCTGTCGCTGGGTGTCAGCAGTTGGTCATTGTGGTACCATTTGACTGAGCTGATGTCCTGAGCGGAGATCTTGGCCTCCAGAACAACCTTGGTGCCTTCAACAGCACTAGTGTCCTTAAGTGGAATTAGGACACCAATAGCTGCAACACAGGATGAAGCATTTAGTTTGTCACATTTGATTTCTGAATACTCAATAAAACTGTACGATCTGAGGTGACCTACTCTGAATGACCAGCTTTGCGGAGGTTGAGATTTCCTGAGCAGGAACGACAAAGGAGTATGTTCCAAAGTCTTCCTTGCTGGTGTCTTCAATCAGGAGTTTGTGGATCTGTTTGTCGATAACAACATGAACACGGTTTGAGGCTGTGATGGGCTGCCCGTTCTTCATCCAGGATCCTTCAACATTCTCCTGGGAGAACTTGACCTCCAGCTGAGCGATGTCACCCTCACAGACGGTCAGGTCAGTCAGAGACTGAATCAGCGTCACTGGACGCACTGAAACATCAAGAGGCACGTTAGGCCCTGGAGACACCAGGATAAAATCTCTCTGCACCCAGAATATAAAAATTATTGGCAATTCAGGTCTTTACATTGTGGGGAGCCTTGTGGTTCATCCCCTGGTCAACTGAACTGGGTTCAGTTAAGATTTTGGCAGAAATATGATTCAGAATAAAACAAGAGTCTTTAGCTTTTACCCTGAGAGCATCACGAACCTCTGTACCAAACCCAATGTGACTCTGTGTTGTCAATGTTGGACAGGCTTTAGACTTCCATAACTTACATTTCATCTTCAGTGAGGCACTTGTCTTGAACTCTCCCACTTGGAAAGTGTATTTTCCCTGGTCCTCCTTCTTGACATCTTTAACAGACAGGGTGTGTCTTCCACGACGGGATGACATGACATATTTACTGCTGGGAGAGAGCGGCTTATCTTCAAAGAACCAGCTACCTTCAGCGTCTTCACGGGACACGAGACACTCAAACTCTCCAGAATACGTCTCTGGCACCTCAGTGCTCTCTAGCTGTTTCAGGATCTCTAGCGGGGCTCCTGTTGGCAGATAGAATGTTTCAGTGAAGTAGTGTCAGATACACACAGTAATTCATGTGGTCCTCAACAGAATAAATGCTTAGGTATTGTTCTCTTCAAGTATAACCTGTTGTCAGCTAACTTACCTTCAACATTGAGCTTGGCAGTTGTCCTGACATCTTCATCTATCACCACACAGGAATATTCTGCGTCGTCCTTCATTTCAATCATCAGCACAGACAGGAAGTGGACCTTCCTGTCAGAGTGCATCCTGTATTTGTCTCCAGAGAAGATCTCTATGTTATTCTTCATCCATTTGACCTTAACAAAAGGCTCGTTGGTCTCGCACTCGAAGGTCGCCATCGTGTCCTTCTCCTTGGCATCGACGTCCTCCAGCTTCTGTGTGAAAGTGATGACTTGCTTTGCTGCAAAATGAAATATCAAAGAATCTGTTAGAAACTATTCCACTTGAATGCAGAGCTAGGTAAATTATGACCTTGCCCTTGTTACCTTGCACCAGTAGGAATGCGTGGCTTGAAGTCTCTCCAGCAGTGCTCGAAGCTTTAACCATGATGCTAGCAGAATCCTCTGCTCTGACATCTCTGATCACCAGTTCACACACGTGGTCTTCAGGCCAGTACCAGTAAATACGTTCTGACTTCTCCAGCTGAACACCGTTCTTGAACCACTGGCACTCAGGTTCTGGTCTTCCAACCACTCTGACTCTGAACTTGACTTCGTTGCCCTGTGCAACTGTCTGGCTGGTGATACGCTCCAGGATTTTAGGAGCCTCCATGCTGGCTGAGAGCTTGACCCTCTCTGGTTTTAGAGGTTTAGCTGTAATCTTTTGGCGCTCCTCCTCCTTCTTCTTCTCAGCCTCCTCCTTTTCTTTGGCACGGTGAAGCAGTTCCTCCTTTGTCTTCTTCAGCAGGTCCTCGTAGGACTCATCCCTCTTACGCGACTTAAGCTCCACTGCAGTGATGGACTCGTAATAGCCTTCCTCAGTCCTGCGTTTGAACTTGCTCCTCAGCTCCTCTGACTCTTCTGTAGCTTTCTCATGGACAATTCTCTGTGTCTTCTTGAGCTTGACCACCTCTTTCAGCTGAGAGTCTTCGGCAGGTTTTTCAGCCTTCACAACCTCAAAAGGTGTTTTTCCAGGTTCAGGTGCAGGCTCAGCTGCTTTAGCCTCTGGAACGCGGCGCAGATGAGTTCTGAAATCCTCCTTCTGCTTGATCTCCAGCTTTACAGTGTGCTCAACCGAGCCCAGGTTGTTGTCTGCCACTACTCTGACCTCTCCTGAATCATATGATTTGATTTCAGTGATCTCCAGATAGTAAATTCCATCATAACGAAGTCTGTATCTCTTGCTTTTGCGGATCAGTTGTCCATTGAGGTACCAGTTAACTTTAGGTGCTGGATACCCAGTGACTCTGCAGCGGAATCGGGCTGTGTCACCTTCCAGCACTCTGGCTGGTTCAGGAAGAAGGACGATCTCAGGTTTCATTTTCTCGGTTTCTTCTTCAGCAGTGACTCCATAGGGTCCTCCCTCATGAGCCTGGCGTTCAATCTCATCAATTCTGTGGGCTCCCCTGCCTTCAGGCAGCTGTGTTTCCTCAACAAGGCCCTTCTCATCCTTGACGATCAGGGTGGCTGATGTCTGGTCAACTCCGAACTTGTTTGTGGCTCTGCAGGTGATGACACCGCTGTCTCTAGCATAAGCAACTTCATAGTCAAGGCTGCAGTAGCCAAATTCATTGACCATGCGCAGCCTGTTGGCAGCTGCCAGAGGTTTACCGTCATGCAGCCACTCCACGACCATTGTGGGGTCACCAATAGGAGTCAGTCTGCATTCAAAATGAGCTGGACCAAAACGTTTCATGCGAACAGAGGTCAGCTTCTTCTTGAATGCTGGTTTCTGCTGCTTTTCTTTGTCATAAAGGTCGCCCTCCTCCCACTGCTCCTGACCATAACGCAGATGAAGGGGCTCTACCTCTGGAGGAGAGATCTCCTTGGCCTTATATGTTCCTTTGGGAATCACAAGCTTCCTTTCTGGCTCAGGTTCAACATAGTCCACCTCAACATTGACTCTGCATCGAGTGGTGTCTCTGCCAGCCTTGTTAATGGCTGTAGCTGTGTACCAGGCACTGTCTGAGCCAGAAGCTGAGGGGATCTGGAATTTGGCTTCTCCTCTGGTTCCTTCAATCCTGGAACATTAGAACAGTTTAAACATTTAAGTTTTTTAAAAATATAACCAGGTGCTTCCAACTACATTTTCAGAAATTTCAAATTAAATAAATAAAGAACATAAAAACATGCAATGCTACATGATGCTACATGACTGTAATGTTGCTCTGTTTATACCTCATATAAATAGAACTGTTTGCTAACGTATTAGCTCCACATAGACACTACTAACTACCAACACCAGTCGCTTCAAAAACACTAAAAGCCCAGCTTTTATGATACATACTTGATGTTTGGGTGTTTGTGAGGTGCGATGATGTCGCTGTTTTTCAGCCAGACGATATCAGGCAGAGGGTTTCCAATGGCTTTGACAGCCAACTCAACCAGAGTGCCCTGCTTTACACTGATGTTCTTCAGCTTCTCAGTGAACTGCGGTCGCACCAAGGTTTCTTTGGCTGAGGCAGTAAGAACAGAAATGGTCAAGAAACCTTCGAGTTCAAGTTCACAGGCATCTTTTAAAACAGATTCAACACAGATCACTGCAGGCTTACCAACAACAGTGAGAGTGACAGACAGGGTGGAGCGTCCAGCTCTGTTCTGAGCCACAACTGTCCATTCTCCAGAGTCTTGCGGCTGGGCCGGGACGATGATCAGGGACTGAGTACCATCCTCTTTAATCACTATCTTGTGGGTGTAGTCACTAACTACTTGTTGTCCTGAGAAGGGGACAAACACATTTTGATTGTTGTGAGATCTTCAGTTCTTCCAGAATCATAAATATCTTCAAAGAACATTTTACATTTGGTTTAGTTACCATTGTGGAACCAGTATGTGTCGGGCATCGGTCTGCCAACAACCTTTAGGTCAAACCTTGCAGTTTGCCCTTCAGAGCATTTGCATGAGGAAGGCTTCATGACAAACACAGGTTTGTAGAGTCTTTCCAGCTGAGCCTCGTCTGTCTCATCAAGGCGACGAGCTGGAGATCGTCCGGGTGAGCGGCTGGGAGTCCGTCCAGGAGAGCGGCTCAGAGAACGAGGAGATGTGGACCTAAGAAGGTCAGTGTTAATTATCATCAGTATCCAGCTGGTGGCAGTTTAAAACTTTAACTATTTATTAGTGGTTTGAGTGAAACGTTACCTGATCCTCTGCACTGCTGGTGATGCAGCGTATCTCTGTGCTGTACCAACTTCGGATGGCTCCACGTAGAGCTTTCCAGAGCTGACAGCATTTCCTTTGACGTTGGAAGCAAAGGCGGTGTACACGCCCTCGTCCTCAGGCAGAACAACGGGCAAGCGAAGGCTGGCCCGTCCATCCTGAAGAGCCTCCATCTGGTAACGATCACTAGGCCTAATCCGCAGACCATCTTTGAACCAAGCAATCTGCCAGAACACAACATATCACTTTATTTGAAACTTTATTTGACAGAATCAACTTTCTGAAAGTAATGAACGCCTCGGTACCTTGGGGAGCGGCATGCCAGACATCTTGCAGTGGAAAGTGACGCCCATTCCCTCCATGATCCTGTAGTTTTTGACGGGAGTGTCAAAGGCCGACTGCACCGCCTCGGTTGGGGCAGCAGTTACCATCAGCTCTCCGTCCTCGGTCACTATCTCTCTGTAGGTAATCTTCATGATGCGGAGCTCAATCTCCTGAATGATTCTCTGCTCAAAGGCAGAAATGTGGAATTCCTGCAGATAGTACAAGTTTGAATGTAAAATTTTCTAAAGGGTTTTAGTGGCAGCTGTAATTCAGCAACCATCCTGTCATCCCCAGCAATCCAGTTTTCCACAGAACCCAGAAAGTGTTGCAGGTTGGGAGTTAATATTATTATTATGTTGCTGATAGATATTTGTAAGTGGGAAATTACTGTGTCATTCAATATCGACAATAATAAAAGGTCATGTCCATAGCTTCCATAAAAGGACCTTGTTTATGTGGCACTCAGCATTCTTTCCAAAGTGCTGGTGAAAGGGCCTGTCACAGAACCCCCCTAGCTCCTGCTGGTACCACTGTGGGTATGGTGCTCGTACCTGTCCTGAGATGATGGTGGTGGTCAACTGCTCCTTTGTCGTAATAACAACAGGGGGAACATCTCCCACTCTGGGTTCTTCCACCACCGCTGTCACTTCAGTCTTAAAGGTGGCTTCCTGTTTCTTCATGTAGGTTTCATATTCCTCTGTTAGCAAAAGAAAACATTATGTGAGCTCAGACAAACGATTTCATTGTGTGTATGACAAGTGAAGACGTGACTCAGTCAGTCTGATCTCAGCTCAGTTCAGCTTCTGTACCTTCCTCCAGCAGACTGGCGGAGGCTGAGACTTCTCCGAGCTGATTCTTGGCAAAGACGGAGTATTCTCCAGCATCATCAGAGAAGGTCATGGAGATCTCCAGCCTGCACTCTCCCGTCTCTTTTTTATAGGCGACTTTGTATCTGAAAGACCAATCATGACAAGAGGCTGCAGTTTTCATTACAGACACGGTGCAAACACATTTTTACTACCTTGTATGACATTTGGTAGAAATGTTTGTCCTGAGGATGGTGCCTTAGAAAAAGCGATGGCACATTAAATTTGGGCTTAGGTAATTTGGCTATATGCTAATTTGATTTAATCTTGACTTGTTTTATTCTGGCAGTCTAATAAAAGTTAACTTGACATTTGGATGTGAGGTCAGAGCTCATCAAACCTGGAGGGGAGAGACATGATGGATCCCAACAAAGGGAAACACCACGTACCTGTATCCGGTAGTGAGCGGTATGCCGCTCTTCTTCCAGATGATGTGTGGTTTGGGGCTTCCGCCCACCTGGCATTCAAACACGACGCTTCCTCCTTCCACCAGCTTCTGAACGCTGGGCGTCTTGATAAAGAAGGGAGCAGTGGCAGCAGCGTCGGACTCGGCCACACTCACCTGAGTCTCTTCTTTGGTTTCAGTTACACTGGAAATACACATCTCTTAGGCCCAAACTGTACTGAGTCTTAACTTTACCACTAGATTCATCACTTTAAATGCACTCACAGTTTCTCCTGAGCAGTTTCAACATGTTCTGTGATGACAGCCATCTCCCCTCTGCTCTCAATGTCTTCAGAGACTAAAGAGAAAGACCAGTTACTGTGAGTAGATAAAGGAGGAACAGCAGGCGCACCAACAGTGGCTAAGGAGGGACCCCTCTGTATTTATTGTGTTTTACTGACCCTGGACGAGCAGGTAGCAGGAGGTGCTGACGGTTCCCGCCTCATTGGTGGCGGTGCAGGTGAATCGTCCGCTGTCTTCAGCGAACGCCTCACGGATCACAAGCTGGGCGACACCGTTCTCGTAGCTGATCTGGAAATCAATAGAGCTCTCGATCTTGTAGTCCTCTCTGAACCACATGATGACAGGTGCAGGATGACCACTGATCTGGCACTCCAGGGTCACCGACTCACCCTCAATCACATTTGTGTTCTTCAAGCCCTGAAAACGAAACACTGGACTTTTAGAAGATGTCACTTTCTGTCGTTAATACACTTTGTGGTTATGAGGAGAATTAAGCTACTCACAGACACCAGAGCTGGTGGGACAACGCCACCGGCTGAAGGCACGGCTGCTGCCTCCACCACCTGTCAGAAATTAACAGTTTTTAGAAAAAAAATGCATCAGTTTCTAAAATCCACAAGAACAAATACATAAGACAAGCTGATCACATCCAGTGTGATGAGGAGCAGTGACGCAGCACAGAGAGATGGAGGTGAGGCTGGATGGGTTCAAGAGGTGAGGATGAAGTTGTCAATAGCATCGATGAGCGTGTTAAAGGTTTTATTAGAGGGACATTAGATCCTGGATTTTCACAGTCATCAAGAAAACCGGACTTCTACACAACTAAAGGTCCAGGAGCATGACCCAGTTTATTACATCATGTGCTCTAAAATGGGAATAGGAAGAGTCACATGCTTAGATCCAATAAGCCATAAAACATGTCATCATACCCCAACTGCTGAGGCATCAATCCATCAGTGAGTGAAAACAGACCTGAGCCGAGGCTTAGCAGAAACTGACATTTACTAATCAGGTTTTCTTGTCCTGTTCAGATCCAGCCCACTAAACTGCTTTACAAACCTGGACTCCCCAGTCCTCACTTATTCTCTCCATGCCCCCCGAGTACACCACCCCCGTCTGAAACTGAGAGGCAAAGCGGCTCTGATATTTGTCAGTGAAGTCTTTAAATGGTGGAGGGATCGGCTCTGGTGTCAGTCTGGTCTCTGCCACCCTACGGGACGGACTGGGAGACTGGACGGGCTTGATGATCTTTCTAGCCGAGGACGAGGATAACTCTTTCTGCAGAGTGGCAATAGCTGAGCCAGCGATGGAAACCTGACCGAGCCAAAGAGGAGGAACAACCACAGCATCGTCAAGAAAGTGTGCCGCTTTGTTTCAGAAGCTTTGGTTACACCACAGCACAGGGAGGGTCTGACAGCGTTAGTGTTATTAAGCTACAACAGGGACTTTAAATAGAAAACAAGGTTAAAGGAAGATTTGTTTTATTTTATCACCTCTACACTACGGTTCACCACAGGTTTGCATTTCAGGCAAGCAGCAAAACCCCCTGACTCACAGCTTAATTACTTTTCATATGCTGCTGCAGTGGACATGGATCTAGTAATTAAACCGTTTCCACTGCTGCCGTGTCCAGGTGCTACATCTGAGGCCACTATCACTGAATAAGATAACTAAATGATTTTACAGGTTTCATCTCTGTCCTGACCTTCACTGTATGTGGAGTAGTTAGCCACACCAGGAAAAGTGAAAGTCTCCTGCATCAATGGGCCAAATGGAAACAAGCTACAGGTGATCAAATCTGCTGATCAGCTAAAAGAACATGTCACTGAGCAGGTGACGTTCTAGAGGGGAACCGGGTTTAGCATTTAAAAGGTTTTGTGTCCCAGGTTCCACTGCTTGCCTGCTGCTGCCCGTCCTTACCTCAGACTTAGACTCAGGTTTCGGGACAGAAACTTTAGAAACTGTGAAATGTGGAACTGGAGATGGGACGACACCAGTGTCCACGCGGGACGATATTTCTGTTGCTCTCTGAATCTGGAGTAACCAACAGAGTTTACATGAGCGTTACAAGCTAAAGAACGATACGATGGATGATAAATAACTGTTGTAGATGTTATCAAGAGATTTGTCCGTCTGGAGTTTCTGACCTGGACGACTGAGACTTCACATTATCTGGTAGAATAATTATCTAGCATTGATAAAGTGTTTAGCTGTGACATAATTCACTATTTTACCTGACACAAGACCTTTGGGGCTGGTGAATACAAACAGAAACTGCCTCAGTGACTCTGGTTACTTGGTCAAATCTCTTGGTAATCGTTTCTTTGGCTGAAGGCCCGTCTGACCTGAGGCAGTGGCGGGGTTGGTTCAGGTCTCGGCTCCTGAGCAGTAGACAGCATTTCCTCAACTTGCACTCGTGTTGTCCTGCTGGCTCCATACTGTTGATCTGCAGCAGCCTGCTGCCTTAACCCTGCCTCTACAGCCTCCTCCTCTTCAGCTCCACCCCCTTCAACATGCACCGGCTGACGGACACGAGCAAGGTCTACAGCGGCCACCACTGTGGCCACTGCCCCAGCTCGTTTCCCTCCCCCAGCCTGAAGACACAAGCAACAGTACAGAGACTCAGACCATCCGCAGCAGGATGAGCGGGAATGTGTTTTCCTTCTGATCTTTGACGCTGGAAATACTCCGGAAACTCCTGCACTTTCAAATGTCAGACAGACAACAATAACTAATATCAGACAACACTCTGGGGCCTGATTAGCCTTTTCTAATCTCCATGTTGAACTAAGCTAAGCAGTCCTGAGTGCTGACGTCTGACCAGATGAGACAGTTACCGATCCGGATCCTGTCTTACAGCAGGAATCACATGGACTCTGAACCACTGTCACAGGTAAATGTTAAATGGAAAGAAATGTAAAAAGAAAGAGCAACCTGACCAGCAGATAAAGTGCTGCAGGTGATCAGTGGGATTTACTATCTGAGGCCAAACCAGCTGAGATATGAGCCACTGAGCCACAGAGGTTGTTACTGACCGGTCGATGGCATCTCCACTCTCTTCAAAATGTCACGTTCTTCTTCGACTGATGAAATCACATCCTCTCACCATCACACTGTTCAGGTCTTATCTGGTCTCCTTCGTGGTTCTGACTCCATGCCAGAGGACCAGGTCAGGAGTCTGTCAAACTTTAAAACCCTCAGAACCAGAACGACTAAATATAATAAAAGTTTTATCCTGCTCCAGGTCTGTCCTGATTGGTCCAGTGTGGAGAACATGAGGGTTCATTAACTCATTAATTAAAATTAATTAAACTAACGCTGGTAAACAGCCTGAAGGCCTCACACATTAACCCTTCACCAGTGTTTGTGCCTGAACAGATTCATGTTCTGACAGGAACCATCACACAGTCGGACACAAACACTGTCATGAGTCACTGTGATGCGTCATTCACACGTTCAACAGTCACTGTGGAGCAATTTGTTCAACTAACAGGACGACGGCTTAGTAAATTAATAAAGTTTCCTGTAGCTAGTTAACTAGCTACTGGACTTCAACCTTTTAATTTCCAGTCCTGGTCCAGCCTCTAGTGGCAACCAGAGGAACTACAGCCTCATGTTCAGGGTCTCAGCAGTCACAGAAGCAGCAGCTCCTGGTCTCAGTATCATGGCAATCAGACGCTGAGGGAACCTC
>OMLM01020013.1:31488-47932 GCA_900302695.1 Helostoma temminkii | reverse complement strand
TTAAAACGTGTTTTATTCTGTCACTGAAGTCGTGTAGACTCCTAACTTGAATTGTAATGATTAACATCACACAACAATAAACATAAAAATAGAAAGAAGAGATATAATTTGTATGTGAGGTATTGTTAATGTCCCAAGTACCAGTGGTACAAGTCTGTAGTTGTCAAGAGGTTCAGTCAAAAGTCGGGCTCCAGCCGCGGCAGCACCGGGAGGATGAGGTTCCCAAACGACGAGTCCTGAGTGATGAAGAAGCCCGACGAGTGGACGTGAGCGTGCTGCAGGGCGGCCTTCTGCTGGGCGGCGATGTGCTGCTGCTCCGCGCTGTCCCTCACCTCCTTCAGACCGGGTCTGGACGACAGGGCGATGTTAGCCCCTGGGCTGTTCATGGACTGGCTCTGCAGTAGCCGTCTTTTCTCTTTGTCCAGCTCCGCCAGGATGGCTACCCGAGTCTTGTTTTGAAAGCCTGGTCCAGGAGGGTTGGCGGCCATGGTAGCCTAGCAACGAGCGCCGAAAACAAAAGCTTTACGGGTCACTTCCAGGGTTACATTGGTTAAGTTGTCACAATAATGTCACTGTAACGTCAATGTACAGACATGAAGCATAACACACCAGAATTAAGTTACTGAACGCAAATATTTCTTACTGTTTGTCGCTGTGGTCGAGGAGAACAAAATCACTTCCGGGTTGGGTGCATTGCTTTCAAAATAAAGGCACGAGTCCCAAAGGAAATCTTAATGTATGTATGTAATTCAACTCAAAGAATGAAAGCTCAGCAAAGACGTTGAGTGTATAGGTTGTATGAGGTGCCTTAGGGACATTATTCAAAATCATCCACTCACAGACCTACATATGAAACCAAAGTCACGTAAGTACTATACTGAAAACCATTCACACCTTTGTGTGAAATACTTTAGCATACACAAGTGAAAAAAATACTCTTTCATATACAACTGAAAAGCTCTCACACAATCTACTGAAAAACGTATGCATACACCAGTAAAATGCTCACACGCACAAGTAAAATGAGTAATGAGTAAGTACTACAAGTTATATTCATGATATTTTTCTAACATTGTCATCTTGAAATCTAATATATCTTTTACAAATTAATTACATTTTGTATTATATGTTTAAATTATTGAGCAAAGTATACCTGTCTTTATGCCTTAAATTAATTTTGACCAAGCCAAAATTCTTGTGGTGTTAGCTGACATTAAATTCTATGTTTCATTAATATTTTTACGATATATCATTAACAAAGTATTTTTACTGACACATTTCTGTCACAACAAATGACATAGCATCACACCATATGATGAAACACACCACGCCACAGTTTATGATGCAAAAACATAGATTATATGCTTTTAAAACAACATAACTCACAAAGCTTCATACTGAACGGTCTCTACTTAAATTTTGTTTATTCATATCTGTTAAGAGAAATGCTTTTGAAACTACCTATCCAAAAATTACCTGGCATTTATTTTCAAACTAACATGGTGCTGGGGAGGCCAAACAACTCTACTACTTTAGTAGGACATTGTGGTTTGTTCAGTGGTATTTTTGTGAACCTCAGTTGTGCTTTCATGTTCTTCTTACAAACTACTTGTTCAGGCTTCTTCTAATTGTGGTGTCAGGGACTTTAACATTTAATATGCTCAGTGAAGCCTGTGGGGTCTGAGATGAGATTAATGTGCTGGCACATTTACTCCTGGAAAGACTGGCAACTGTCCTGAATGCTTTCCACTTGAATAATCTTTCTCACAGTAGAACACTGGACTCCAAATTGTTTGGAAATGTTTTTACAGCCTCTTGAGATTGATGTGTACTAACAATTGCTTTGGTAAGACCATTGTTTATCGTGCTGTGAAAAACGATTTGCAATCTTCATGTATCTTTATTTTTATTTTTTGCATATTTGTCACACATAAATGAATCAAATCACTAATTTTAACTGTAACTGTAACTTCATTTGTAAAGCACTTTAAAACAAATGATTTGACCTAAGTGTTGTACAGACAAAAAATAAAAACAGCACAAAAGTATACAATAGCACAGAAGGTGCACAATAAAACAAGAACAGATAACAATAACAATAATGGACAGATAAAATGAAGGGGCAGCAAATACATAGAAAAGGGGATAGGGCCTAAAATAGAGCCTTGTGAAACCCCTCAAGACAGAGGAACAGAAGAAGACTGGAAGTCTCCAAGTTGAACACAGAAGGTTCTATCCCTTAAATAGGACCTGAACCAATTTAGAGCTAGGCTCTTTATATCGACCCAGTTTTCTAAGCAGAAGATTAAAATACTATGGTCCACTGTATCAAATGCAGCAGTTAAGCCAAGTAAAACAAGGACCAAGGGACTGATGGGTCGAAGGCAGGCGATGAGGTCTGGGCCCTTGCCATAGAGGTCCTATTAATAAAGAAAATTAAAAAGTGTCTGAGGAGCATTAAGAATTTTACCAATCGACTGAAACAACACAGGGCTATTACAAACAATAATGTTTGCAAAGTATTTCCTTTAGCATATTTTAGTGTGGAGTGATAACAATGCAAACATCTTTTAAATAGAAGCTGTCTGCCAAAGTGAAGCACACTATATAAATCTCAAAAAGCAACGCATCATGCCATGACCTAAAGAAATTCAATAGATGAGAAACTTTGGAAAGGGTTCTAAAGCAATTTCTTTAGGACTGTAGAGAACCTCAGTGAGAGCTATTATTAACAAATGGAGAAAATTTAGAACAGTGATGAACCTTCTCAGGAGTGGCCAGCCTGCAAAAAATTACTCATCCAGGAGATTATAAAAGAACCCACAACAACATGTACATAACTGCAGGCCTCACTCAGTTAAAGTCAGTGTTCATGACTCAACAATAAGAAAGAGACTGATCTAAAATCGCATCCATGGGAAAGTTCCAAGGTTAAAGCCACTGCTGACCAAAAAGAACACAGATACTCATCTCACATTTGCCAAAAATCATCTTCATTATCTCCAAGACTTTTGGGCAAATATTCGTACTTATTCATACTTTTTGAAAGGTGTGTGTACCGTTACATTTGGTGTAAAACTAACACGGCATTTTAAATAAAAGAACATTATATCAATACTCAACCAGTGACCTTGCCAAAGGCAAAGTCGATTGAAATGCTGTGGCATTACCTTAAACAGGCCATTCATGCTCAAAAACCATCCAGTGTGACTAAATGAAAACAATTCTACATCGAAGAGTGGACTAAAATTCATGTGAAAGACTTGAGGCTTGATTGCAGTTGTTGCCACCAATGGTGGCACCAATTATTAGCTTTAGGTGGCAATTTGTTTTTCACATAGGGCCAAGCAGGTTTGGACGGCTTTTTCCCCTAATAAATGAAATCATCATTTTAAAACTGCATGTTGTATTTACCTGGGTTATCTTTGTGTAAAATAAAAATTAGTTTGGTAATATGAATCATTGTGACAAATTAGAAAAAAAACAAATCAGGAAGGTGGAAAATACCTTTTCACAGCATTGTATGTCTTTCTCTCTTGTCATTGTGTTAACCTGAATGCTCCAGACCAGCAAACTGCCAAAACTTCTGCTTTAAAGTGGTCTGCACACCCACTGATGATTAACAGCACCTGGCTGCAATTTCTGTTTTTTTTCTTTTCTTTCTGACTTCAGTTTTTTTTTTTTAAATCATGGCACAATGAAAAATGTTCATCTGCCTACATCTGAGGTTGTATTTTCCTAATACTAAGACAGCTACAGTTAGATCATTTTTATTATGTCTATACACACAGAAAAAACTAAACAAAAAACATAGAATTAAAAGAGGGGGCACTAATTTTCACAACTGTATAAAAAAAAAAAACATGGAACACAGATGACCCAACTTCAGCTTAGACACTGTCACAAGCAGCCTCTCATGTCAATTCTACTGTCAAAGAGGGTGCAATGAGAGGCAGACATGGGAACATCAGCAGGGTTGGTATTTACTAAGCACCTCAGACTAGGAAATTCAGTTCAATTTACTTTATTCATATAGAACCAAATCACATTAAAAGTCATCTCCAGGCAGAAAACCCAACAAATCCCACTTGAGCAAGCACTAGGCGACAGTGGAGAGGAAAAACTCCCTTTTCAGGAAGAAACCTCCAGCAGAAACAGGCTCAGGATGGGCAGCCATCTGCCTTGACTGGTTGGGGTGAGTGGCAACTGGAGAGATGAAAGGACAACAGGGAACAAAAGAACAACAGCAAGCAGCTGACAAAACACTGGGCAGGTTGGTTAGGCCAGCAACTGCACACCGGAGACATACGGGTCAGAAGCCAGTATACCTGCAAAAAAGTACAGAGAGAGACTCGGTAGAACTCAGAGAACTCATTGGAAATTAATTGAAATGTGGTTAGATTAGCCCAGTATTCATTTGAAAAGGAACTGAAGGTCCATCTTTTGTGGTCCTGGGAGTGTGGATCACATGAGCCACCGGTGGTCCTTCAGTGTCTCCAGGGTGGACTGAGGTGAGCAGCTGAGTATAAAACTTTGGCAATCTGGATTGACAAACAAGAGTCATGTGTAAAACACTGTCCTCTGTATTAGTAGACTGTATGCGTATAGTTATATAGGGACTTACCATCTGAAAGACTGTCATTGATGGGAGGGTTTCCGGCAATGTTCCCTTGGCTGTAGCAGAATGGGAGGTCATCGTGCAGCATGCCAAACACCACCTTACAGAGCTGCCACACAGTAGTGGGCATGGCCCTGTACCACCTACGCATGAATGGCTGAGGGAATGAGTACTCTACAATATACACAGAGACAAATTGAAGTGGTCAGTGACTGAGAAGAACAGACAAGGTTTTGCTAGTCTCTGAGAACGGGACAATAAGAAAGCCTACCTTCTTCTAGAGTGTATTTCCCTTCTGTCAGACTTTTTCCACAACCAAAATCAATGAGTCGAACGCGGGGGACATCAGAGCTGGTTTCTATTAGAATGTTGTTCATCTTGATGTCCCCGTGGAATACCTCTTTGGAGTGGACCTCAATGAGAGCATCCACTAGTTGTCTAGCGATGATCTGGGGGAGAGACAGAGAGACGAGTTTGGGACATGCTGGGTGTGGACGCACACAAACACATACGCCATCAGCTACTTACTTTAGCCTCGTTCTCCTGCAGGACAGACCCTCTAGAGTCCACATACTCTAACAGGTTCAAGCAGGGGACTGGCCTCTCTAGGACAAGTATCAGCTCATTGTCTAGATCGTACCAGTCCAGCAGTGTCACAGTTGCACAGGTTCCTCCTTCTGCTGGCTTGAGTTTCAGCATCAGTGCCACCTCCAGAGGAACCATTTTAATCTCACTATTCAGATACTGTAGACACAGAGCAAAAGACATAAGAGAAATAATGAACACTTCATGTCTACAAACTCAAAAGTTGGGACATTTCACATTTAATAAGGTACAATAGGAACATGTTTGGATATTCTCAACTCACCATTGCTGTGCGCTTAACAGTTGACTGGGCGATGTGTTTTATGGCCACCTACAGGACAGAAAAAGAGATTTCCTTAGTGAATGTTACACACACATTGGAAACTGGAATCACACAGGTGTGTTTAAATCTTACAGGTATGTTGTCGCGTTTGCTGTATCCTTCATAAACACTGCCAAAGCCTCCTACGCCCAACAGACCATGCTCCTCGTACTTGGATTTAAAAGCAGCTGCAGAGACAAAACACAAAGACTTTAACTGATTCTACTAGGACACTAAGCTACTGCTAATTGCAGTAGCTTAGCTTAGAACAAATAGCCTGGGTCTGTCCAAGGGAAACATAACCCTCCTACAACAGACTGATGAATGTGTGTTTATTAATCACTGAGCTTCACTAATACGTTTTCACACCTTAATCACTAAACTGATCATTTCTGTCCCCAAGACAACGTCATCAGAGTTAGTTTTAGACAACACATGCTGGATCACCCTCAACAAAAGGAAATTCAGCTACTTGTGTCTCATCTCACCTCTGCTGTTAGGGGGACCAGTGTTTACTGACGATGAGGTGGCAGGTTTGCCACTGGAGGAGGCTGGAGTGGTGGTCTGCTGGCTGGGATCCTCATAAGGACTGGGGGTCCTCCTGCTTCTCTTCCTGGGTTTCTGTGTCTCTGCATCTGATTTCCTCTTTTGATTCTTCTTCCCTTCACCTTCAGTGCTAAGTATGGTCTGAGTGTGGTCCTCAGAGGGACTGGGAGTCCCTCTGCTTCTTTTTCTCAGCCCTACTCTGATCTCATCAGTTGTGGACCTCTCTTTGTTGTGGTTCTTCCTGCTGCTCTTTGGTCCTGATGCAGACGATGAAAAACAGAAAGAGTATGAGGAGTTAATACAAACTTCAGTTACTGACTCTCATTTTCAGCTTTTGTCTAAATCTGAACAAACCCTCTGAATCTCCTGTTTCTGTTTAGTGTTTACATACTAGAACAAAGTTGTAACCAAATTCATTTGTGTCTCTTTGAACCTGTGCATTCGGAGCAGCTAGTGTACACTAAGGTAGGACTGGGTTTAGGCTCCCTCCAAGTATTACTGCAGTCCTCGAAGGGATCTGGACTAGTCCTGCTCCTTTTTCTGGCTCTTTCAAGGCTCTCCTCAGAGCCTCTCTTCAATCTACTACAGTAGAAGACGGGGTCAGTGTGGGGTCCTGTAGGAACAGATAAAGATCATTTTGCGTGTTATATGCATTGAACGTGTATTATCTGCAGTTTTTGCCTGGATTGTGTCTCCACTACTCACCCAGTTTTCTACTGGACACCCGACACTGAACAGCATTTGGTGTTGTCCACAGTTTGGACGCCATGATTGTCAAACAGTAACGGTTCACAGTTGAATCTCCAAAGTCTGGTCTGTGTTTTAAGACGTGGTACCTGGAGTTCTATGTCCACACAACAGTGATGTCACATTGTTCTAGTGTCTGTCAGGTTCTACTCTAGAATCCAGAATGTCACATCAAAACTAAACACATTTCTATGGTAACTGAAACATTACATTTACTATGTAATTTATATCCAAACATTTTAGGCCCCAAATCTCAGAGAACTATTCACACTCACTATGGATAATTGGATAGGATTTTTAAAAATTCAGACAGGCAGGCATAAATGTAAAGATGAATTTGATCAGAATTCAATCAGTTTATGCAAGTGTGGGAAACAGTACACTGATATACATCAAACACATTTTAACTGGCGATGGTGCATGTTACACAGAGGGAGACTCTAATAAGCTTTGTGGTCTCACAGTAAGCAATTAATGATCAGTTGAATAAACTGTTGTCTTTAACATAAACGCAATCAACATTTAGTAGGGGAGTAAGGTTGAAGATGTGATGAATCTGTGTTTAAAGGTAATAACTTGTTGTGCACTGATTATACAGTGATGGCCAAAAAATATTGGCATCCTTGCAATTCTGGAAATGCTTCATGTGCTATATACACTGTTAAAAAACTAAAGGGAACACTAAAGGGAAAATAGAGGCAATTAGCAGATGGTGGCCACAGACCAGAGCAGCTCATCAAGCATGACACATCAATGTGCACTGTTTGCTGTGTCTCCCAGCACAGTGTAAAGAGCATGGAGGAGATACCAAGAGACAGGCCTATACACCAGGAGACGTGGAGGGGGCCGTAGGAGGACAACAACTCAGCAGCATGACCGCTATCTGCTTCTTTGAGCAAGGAGAAAGAGGAGGAGCACTGCCAGAGCCCTAGAAAATGACCCAGAGCAGGCCACTAATGTGCATGTTTCTGCTCAAACTGTCAGAAACAGACTCCATGAGAGTGGTATGAGGCCTGTGCTCACAACCCAACACCATACAGGCCGATGGCATTTGCCAGAGAACACCAGGATTGGCAGATTCGCCATTGGCGCCCTGTGCTCTTCGCGGATGAGAGCAGGTTCACACTGAGAACATGTGACAGACCTGATAGAGTCTGGGGACGCCGTGAAGAACGTTCTGCTGCCTGCAACATCCTCCGGCATGACCGGTTTGGCGGTGGGTCAATGATGGTCTGGGGAGGCATTTCCTTGGAGGGCTGCACATTCCTCTATGTGCTAGCCAGAGGTGCCCTGACTGCCATTAGGTATCGGGATGAGATCCTCAGACCCATTGTAAGACCATATGCTGGTGCAGTGGACCCTGGGTTCCTTCTGATGCATGACGATGTTGGGCCTCATGTGGCTGGAGTGTGTCAGCAGTTCCTGCATGATAAAGGCATTGATGCTACAGACTGACCTGCCTATTCCCCAGACCTGAATCCAATCAAGCACCTCTGGGATATCATGTCTTGTTCCATACACCGATGCTACTTTGCGCCACAGACTGTCCACAGAACAGAATGCCCTGATCCAGGTCTGGGAGGAGATTCCTCAGGAAAACAGATCAGCCTGTGATCAGACTTTTCTACTTTTATTTTGAGTATGATATATATATAGTAGTAGTCTGTAATCAGAACTTGAAAACAACATATATGTGGCTGAAACAAAAGTCGAGACCTGTAGAGCGAAGTGAGGGTTATTGGTGCTGATTCTGTGAGATCATGCCTACTCTCTCTACCACCAGGAGGTGCAGCTGGTCCTCTGAATGGTGATGGTGTGGATGTTCATAGTCAAATTGTTGATGGAGTAATAACTCATTTCAAGCAGTGTTAATGCACAAACAAGGTCCATATGACAACACCTCCATCATCCTGCGGTTAAGTTCACGTTTTACAGTTTGACCTATGCCTTTCTTATTGTGCTAATAAATCATATGGTCCGAACATCACTATGCAGAGTATTGTGTGCTGTGCTTTAGCAGGACATGTTGTGGGCTATAATACTGGTGTGTTTGGTTGTGGTGCATTAATAATATAAACTCTTGCTGCTCTCTGTGTATCCCTGATGCTGAAATTCGCACAACACGGGTTAGCCTACGTTTCACCTGTTTTCACCTTCCACTTTCACTTTTCGCATTTTACTGGTGTGTGTCTTAACTTTCCAGTTGTATATGTGAGAGTATTATTTTTTTACTGAATGGTTTTCAGTATAGTACGTAAGTAACTTTGGTTTCATATGTGTCTGTGAGGGGATGATTCTGAATAATGTCCCTAACGCCACCTCATAAGGTTGAATAAACATTGCATGCACACGCAATGACAGATGAAACTAGATGGTGAAAGTAAATCCCAACACTAGATGGTAGTATTGCACAGTACAATGAGTACTCAGACTGAAAAACTACTGCAATTATGTTTGATATTTAGTTGTCAATACATTTACTTAATTTCTCAACATTTATTTTGTGATATAAATCATTTATTTTTCCATTACTATGCTAATCATTTCGCTCCTTTTATTTCCAAACCAACTTTCATATACTGTTTCATGTATATTGTTGGGCAGTTTGGGATGTTTGCAGGGAGGGCTTACACAAAGTTCCTAAAACGATGTGATGCATTTGCGATATGCGCTCAAGCTTGTGTATGTTTATGCAATTATTCCAAGTAAAGAAATGTCAACACTTGTTCACAGTACACTTACCAATTAGTATTTATTAACAATATTGTTTCCACTCTCATTTCACCATTTTTTTTATTAAATAATGACAGTACAGTGAACATATGTTCATTTCACTTACAGTCACAAATACCAACACATTTACAGGTTTACATACAATATATAGCATATACACAGAAGGCGTACATAAGGCTTTCGTGTACCTGTGGACAACCCACACATTTGGCTACACCCTTAATGATATGAGGGTGACAGGTCAAAACAACAACAAAAAAAACAATATATTGACAAAATAAAATAATGATTTACAGCATGTACAATTAATACAGGTTTGTTTGGAAAATGGCACCATGTTGGCATGTAGTGTATTCACTATTCTTATAAGGAACCTCTAGTGAAAAATAACAAAGTGAATGAAATATGATTGGCAACCCAGTTGTCAGGAACACGAAGATGTAACAGTATGTATAACATATGATCCTTTATGTACACATTTCCACATCAACAGATATGAAAAATGCCAGTTCTCATTTTAATGGCAGTGACTGAGATGATCAGAAAGCTTTCTCGTTGTTCCTCTGATAAATATAAATAATATCTAAAAGGAGACTACATCAGCTTTGCTTCCCCATCTTCCAGTTTTCTTCTTTCACAATTATACGCTTCCCTTTTTTAATGCATATGGAGGAAAGACAGTAGCAACATGCATTAAAAGTCATGTGAATATTAAAAAAAATCTGCCCCCCCCCCACCCAATATTCTGTAATGAACCACAGTATTCAAATACTGCAAGATGCAATTTTCCGGCAAATATGAATTCAAAAAAAGTAAAATCAAAACTAATAAATATTTAAATAATGATATCGCTAAATTAGATGTTGTTCTCCACAGTATTAAAGAGAAAACGCTTTTCCTGTGTTCTGTGGCTGTCCTATAAATAAGATGCAATTGCTAGATAAATATTGCAGTTAGGTACAAAGTAACCGCTTTTACTATTGTAGTGGTTTCAGTGCTATGGCGAGGAACTAAAATGAGCCCTTCAGAGCACAGTTGTTTTGCAGCCTCTAGATTTAACATCACATTATTATGGCATCTTTAAATACAGAGAAACACAGAAATCCAGTGGAATGGTAAGCGAGTAGAAACCACACAACTGACTGGTTTCAGTAAACTATGAGAAGAAGTTATAAAATCACAAAACTAATTTAAACATTTTTAAACATACACACCAAGTCAGTGACTAAGGAGCATGTGCTGACAAGTGTCAGTTTGTCAGTTTGGGTTTTTCACACAGGGCTGAAATTAAGGCATCATCACTTTTTGTTCATGTGTTTCATAACGTTTACATCTCAGAAATATAAAGTTGTTCTAAGTGCAGTGCTCAAGGTCGTTAATGCTCAATGTGATATGTAAAAGGATGGAAACTGTAGCACCAATAATGGCAGCACTGCAGCAACACGCTCCCATCAACTTACATGGTCTTGTGCATTTTCAACTAAGATCGAAACCAGAAACCAGAAGATCGAAAAACGGAAAAACCCACCAGCACTCAAATGTTACACAAAACGCAAGGCTTCTGCGATCAAAGAGGAGGCTGAATTGCATGCTGGGAGTAACGTCACAAATGTAAATGAGAACAGTGTTTTTTTACGTACTCCTCAGATTGGCTGAAGCGATGACACTTGAGAGTCCGTCAAGTTTTGGGGACGTGGAACAGCAGCAGTGTGACTGGACAAGCCAGTGTCTGTATGGTCCGACAGGCCCATGTCTGTTGGTCCCGCCCAGTGCAAAATCACATGATTGGTCTGTGCGTTTTCTAAAAGGTGCTATACACTGTTTCCTAATTCTGTTGAGTCCGTTTCTGAATCTGCCTCATTGTCCCTGCAAGGAAACAAGAGTGTGTTCAGTTGGAGCTTTGCAAGCACAAGACACAAGAAGTACAGCAGTTCATTCTGATCACACAGCCTTACCTCTGCTCCTGTAACAGTTTGCGGTTGCCTTGCCGTCTCTCCTCGTTGATTGGATAAGAGTACAATATGCAGAGGCCGACAATGATCAGAGCTATGGGGGCGGCTGAAACCAGCAGTTTCAAGGTTAAATCCACTTCCTGTGGTTGAGAGCAGCCTCTGCTAATGTAGCCTGCAAAACTAAAGAGAGGAAAAAAAAAAAAACTTTAACATTATTTTTTTTTTACATCTTTATGCACAGCAGAGCACCGACGCATTATAATTATACAAACTATAGCAATACATTTGTGTTGGTAAAGCCAAGATCTTGATATTGAAGAAAGATATTTCCACCAAATCACTGATCAAAGTCCAACACTGCTGTAAAGTCAGTCACGTGTGTGCAGGTCTGTCACGCACACAAACACACACACATACACTGTACTGTATAAAAATGAAAGGAATTCCTTGCTTTGATGTAGGATTTTGGTGCTGGGAGATTTGGCTTAATCTCAGTTTATTATACTGGAGGAAAAAAAGACATTACAAGTTACTTACTCTAAACTGAGAGTGGAGATGCCCAGAGAAACTCCAGAGGCGAACTTTGTGAAGAAAACGTAGAAGGAATAAAAAAGAGCTTCATGGCCAATGGACTCAGGGTTCTGTACTTGGAAATCATCAACAACATCAGGGAGCATGGACCTGGGAGAAAACATTAGAATCAGAATTGGTTTGTATGTATGGGGTGTCCATTACTGATACCAGTCTGGTACCAGGGACCAGAGCTAACCAAGGCTTCATGTGGTTTATTGTGATCTTACCATGGCAGCAGAAAAGCTGCAGCCACCCCAACCCCAGCAGCGAAGGAGACGATGTAGGTGACAACGAGGTTACTCTTCACACACGCCACCAGGATCAAGAAAGGAACCACGGACTGGAATAAATGAAACCACAAACGTCCTTAAGAACAACAACAAAAAAGTGTCTTGATGCTATTAGAGCTGTTTTCCTTCAACTCCCACAAAAACATTTATTTTCTGTCAATCTTACAGCACATGACTGGGCCTTACCAAGCTGCCGGCGTAGACGGCAGTCTTCTTCCCAAAGCGCGTCAGAAACCACTGCCAGAAGGGGATTGCCAGAGTGGCGGAAAGCTGAAGGAGAAAAATTCTGGTGACCAAGGTTTCACTGATTATAGTTTAACAAAAACTCCACTAGTCATGGTAACACTCTACAGCAGGGCCCTCAGATGAGTTTGGCCTTAAATCCAGGTGTGCTCCTCCATGTTTGACCAAGGTAAAGATACACATAGCCCTGGGTATGAGGGAAACACTTAGTTGGCAGGTAAAACCACCCACACATAACCTCCGTGTGACACACAGTCATTTGTTACATCTGTTTAATGTGGTTTCTCACTGTGCAGCCAGTTTCACTTCCTTCCTATTTTAGCATCCAACATTTTCATTACACATCTCTTAAACCACAACGTCCCTGGACAGACACCACCTGCAGATTCATGAGCCTCGCCAACCTCGTTCCCAGAAATCAAAACATCACCTTTATCTTCTAACAGACCTGATAAAATAAGTCTTACACACCTGATATTGTGATAAATGACACTGATGGGTGTGACTTGGCTACTCCTCTGACAAACGCCGTCCTGCTCTCACACAATGCTTTTTTATGGTCAGTTGAAGCTACACGTCCTCATACAATGCCTGTTAGTGTAATCCGTTTGACTTATCTTTGCTCTAATAAAATCTAACGGCCTCATCAAAATTACTGAAGATAAGGATTAGGATCACTTAAAACCTCACCGTGTGGAACTTTTCATTTCATTAAATAAATGTACTTGATTAAAAAAAAGGGGGTCACTGCCTTGGCTCCATAATCCTTTCCATAAAGTAAAGGATCAAAGTGTGTAATATTTTCAACCTCTCTAACCTGTACTTTGTCACTCTGTACAGTTCTGCTGTGCGTGCTACAGAAGGCACATCAGCGGATTAACTGGGTTTAAAACCTGTCAGAATCTGAAGGCTGATTCTTTGATATGAGAAACTCTTTTTTACTCTGGATAAAGCTTTATATAAATGGGGATGCTCAAGAGAGACACATGAAAAGAGAGGCTCATGTGGCTCCAGTGATGACTGTGGGAATGGGGCAGCATTCAGGCAGAGGAGTCAGACAGAACACCCATCATGGTAATGAGCAGTCAGGAGACACAGTTTTCTACCAAAGTACAGAGAAGCTTGTAATTGAAGACAATTTACATGTTCGTCCTGGGAGGGAAGCTTTTGTCTGCACTATGCAAGTTAATGGCTTAGCTTGTTCCACACAAATGGGCTGCCCAGGGTTTCAGATGATGAAGGCAGTGTGGCGATTGCTACAGTAACAGTGCACCTCTCTGTGTTTCTGAAAATGCCACCTGTGTGTGTGTGTGTGTGTGTGTGTGTGTGTGTGCGCGCTCACCATGATTACCAGCAGAATATTTTGGAAGTCGTTTCTGAAGCCTAGTGTTGAGCTGCAGAACAAGGCAAAGTTTCCTTCCAGGAGCTGCGAGACCAAACACACAGACGCACAAATGTTACAGCTCAATAATATAAATACATTTATCTTGGGCCAATTCTGCAGTAAACACCTGGTCTAGAAGCACAAAGCAGCAGGAGGCATTTAGCATAAGAAGAACTGTTTGATGTCGGTAACCAAAGTACACTGAATAAGTACACAGTATTTATATACTCACCATGAAACCCAGTGAGGTAAAGAGGAAGACCATGACCAGTTTGGCGTATGGTCCGTGCCCCATCACCAGCTTAATCCCCTGGAAGAAGGACATGGGCTCTGACCTTGGGCGACACGAATCTGGAAGGAGGAAAGACAGAATAATCAAAGATATAAAATTAACAAAGATGTAAAATGACAATTCAAAATATTTCCAATGTCTTTATTAGTAATTTGGTGATTTCAGTTAATTTTACAAAAGCAGTTGCCTTTTTGCCTAATGTGTTACTGGACCAGTCAGTCTTATTAGTCCCATCACTGAAAAAGGCCCTAAAAAAGGCCAGTGCTCAGCCCACAATCATACCAAAGCATACATCTGTGCATTCTCATTGGTGGAGCTGTAAATATTGGCATGTAAATGAATGTTGGTGCCAGTTTGACCAAGACACGAGTGCTTTACCTTTTTGCTCTCTCACACCGAAGAAAAGAACAACAGCACAGAGGACGTAGATCATACAGATCACACCAGAAGCAATCAAGTAGGCCGCTCTCTGAATACGAAGAAGGAAAGAACACAACAACATTTAGCTTCCCAAATTTAGCCCTAATGTTTGTTATTAATACTGCAATTTGAACAGTGTTGTCATTATCCTTTAGTAAATTTGTTTACCGTGTGCTCCAGGGAAATAACGTGCTCTGAGCTGTTGAGTCCGGCAGAGGAGTTGATCACATCTGCCACAATGTCACCAGGTCCTGGGAGGCAGGGTGCATTAGCCATGCCTACTATCTGCCCCTGGATGGCTGTACCAACCACAGTGCCCAGAACCTCCACTGTCATCCCTGATTGGAAAAGTAGTTGGAGACGTTCAGTCACAGGAGAGGATGCACTTTTATTGGAAAGCGATGAATCTAGAAAGTAAAAAATGTACATCCCAACTATGATACTCACTGTATGCTGTGGCTGAGTCCCTCTCCTTCTGCTCAGAGCTGATGAACATGGTGAGGGCGGAGTATGGCACATGGAAGCACTGATGTCAAAAAAAAAAGAAAAAAAAAAAAGAAAAGAGTATTTACAAACCTAATTATTGTTCAGATTACACAACAGAGAAAAAGGGTGTTAACTAGGGTTAGGCATCTCTGGTGTGAGGCCAATAAGATTTGTATCTCGATACAGTGTCAGCAAACAGATCTGTTGAAGATGTTCAACTTCTATACAGTATGTATGAATATCTACACTACGGTTTACAGTACTGTACATTTATTATTAACTGTGAACGTAGATGATGTCGTCTGAAGGAGCTCTTTGGGAGCAGGCCGACAAAGCTGATGAACTCTGTAATGTGACCAAGATGACATCTTGCTGTTTTTTCAGCAAGAGGCAGGGAAAAGGGGATTTTAATACAGATTGTATAAATTTAGTCCACAAACTAGAGACAAGTTGAAAACTGGTAAAGTCGCCTTTGTTAAATGTGTCATTTAGATCATTGTGAAATTTATCACATAAAAAGTTAAAGTGATGAATCACTAAGGGGTGCGCGTGTGTATACATAGTAAAAAATATTAGGAAATCAAACATTTTGATGATGCTGTATTGTACATTATGGAGACAATGAGTATTCAGTGGGAGTGTCTATTTGTGTGTGTGCTTGTGAGCACGAGTGCAGTACTCACTGTTTGAAGAGTCTGGAAGATGCAGTAGAAGAAAAGGTACCAAAAGACTTTGCCATCTTCAAATGGAGGGACATACCAGATGAGGAAATAGGAAAGCACTGCTATAGGGGTCGACAACACGATCCTACAGACAGATGGACACGAGAGGGGAGAGACAGAGAACAGGGAACAAGAAGAGACAACAACATTAGCGTGAAACACCATCACTCTGTAAACAAACACTAGTCTTTATGAGAAGTGGGGCCACTCATTACGAAACTTAGTGTGGCCTTTAAATGGATTTTCATTCAGTCTGAGTCAGATTTCTGTTTCACACTGACTTATTAAAAGGGAGGTGATGTACTTGGTGTCGCCATGCAAGAAACAAGTTGAGCTTGAAGTATCTCTCAATCTGAGGGTTATGTAAGGATATTGTTTTAGAGAATCCTGCTCCACAAATCAAACCTGCTGGTGTCTTCTCCTTTACAGAGGACTGGACAAACTGTTACATACATGTTCAATGAAGTGGTTATATATATATATATATATATGTGTGTGTGTGTGTGTGTGTGTGTGTGTGTGTGCGTGCAT